>CM064917.1:51696710-51955509 GCA_032727855.1 Quercus ilex subsp. ballota | reverse complement strand
TACCAATATATAGATTGTAGTTGTAAGGCTATCTACTTTTTATTTTTTATTTTAATTAAGTTTTGAATGTCCTATGGATTGAACACATTATAATGAGCCAAGCTCAAACACAGTAATTTTTTCATGAACATGCTTATGAGTATAAGGCTTGATATATAAATATATATAAAGTACAATTATATAGACTTGATATTGGATTCTGTAAAATTTGTAGATAATTGCTTAATATATCAAATTATTATTTCTAAATAATCAATAAGTAACTCAAATAATATAATTTCACCTATAATTTATTTATTTATTATAAGCATAAACTTGTGAAGGGATACAAATTTTTAGTTCTGATGTTTACTATATTGGGAAAAGAATGAGTCAATTAAGTAGCTCATGATTCATGAACAAGCTCGAGCTTGTTTGATAATAAAATGAATAAAGCTTGAACATGTAATCTAGTTCGTTAATAAGCTCGATCTTGGCTTGTATTCAAAATGAAATTAATTGGACAATCTTGAACATTTAATACTTGGCTTGGCTTGGCTTGTTTACAGCCCTAATTAATCCAATTGGCGGCACTCATTTTGGTTAAGAATGTCAGTCGTGCAAAATGAGCTTGTATTAACACAAGTAGAAGGGTATAAGCCTTAATTTTGAAGTAGATATCAATTGATAGAGTAACTTCACGCACCCACCCCAAAAAGGAACAAACATGGTAAAAATAGCTAACTCAATCTTCTCATTGTGTAGTTGATTTTGAGTTTGTTGAATTCTGAAGCGAATGTGCATAATCTGCTGATAGGTCAGTTGGCGAGTGAGGTTTCTTTTGATATGCAATGGAATTCTGGATTTAAGAGTATCATGGTTGATGAAAAATTACAAAATATAATCATGCGTACAATAAATTAGAGTTAATTTACTTTTCACATTCATCAAGCCCCAAATGATTCTGTATTTTTCTTTTAAGTCTTTGTATTCACATCTATAATCTTATTCCTCAACACAGATGATATGGGCTGCTGATTTTGATGAGTCATTAAGCTACGATTTAGAGGAGCACTGTCTGGAAGCATTAGTAGTTCAGCTTCCAAGGGATTCTGGAGTGGAAGTGAGAGAAGAAAGCACAGAAAATGGTCATGGTATTGTGAAGGGCTCACAATCAAACCATGGAATTGTTGACCGCTTCATGCTTGACAACACTGCATTGAAATCAGTATCACCCCATCCCTTTTGTGGTTTGACGAGGAATTTCTGGTCAAAGTCTGATCATATGCAAATCTGCACTTTAGTCTCGTCAACTAGGAATGGAGATAACGTGTTACCAGTCTTCTGTGTGGCTGCAATTCTTATTAGGAACCGTCAGAAAATAATCAGAGAAACCCATTCATTTGATGATATCATAAAGGTAGGTGCATTATACACTTTTTTGTTTCCTGCATGTGCAGCAGTTCCCCCTTTTCTTCTTCTTCTTATTTATTCAATTAAAAAAAAAAAAAAAAAATTGTCTGTCAATCCTTGGGTACCTACTGTACAATTTAATTCACATTGCGTTAATTATAGCTTAATCGTGTGATTTGAACTGGATGATGAGAAGAAGTTTCTTTTTAATTTCTTATGATTATGATGGTCTGTATTATGTGCATCAAACTTCTTTATTTTCACTTTGGTACCTTGAATAACAATAAACTTGTCCTTTACGTTTGTTAGTGGATCCTAGAATTGCTTGCTTTTTTTTTTTTTTTTTTACATTTATTAGGAAATTGAATAGAAGGCGATGATGTATCAATACATGCAAATCTGGACCTTACCTTTTTACTAGTCACTCTTTATTTATTTTTATAATTATAATTTATTTTTTTAATTTTAAATGCAACTTTGTACATGAAACATGGGATTTGTTTGCATCGCATTGAGTTGCTCTCTTATTTGGTAAAGCTTATGATTTGTCCTCTTCACCATGTGCCAAATTTTATTGATGGCAAGCACATGACTTTCACTAAACTTTACCTCATGGGAGTGTAGGACTTTGAGTGATTAGGTTTTGTAGATGGCTGTGATTAAAAAGAAAATTGAAGGTCAAAATATTATCCTCATACATCATTTTCTGTTTATATGCTCTTTGCACTTGCAAAGAGATTTTCTTTTTCTTTTTGATGATCCTATCTTGAGTTTTCCCTTCAAGTTTGAATGGATTGAATTGCTCCTGAGATGTTAGAGGTTCATGTTTTTGCGGTTCCTATCACTTTGTTTTTGCATCTGTGACAACTTCTGGGGATTGACATATTTTTTAGTTATTTTTCTAAGACATAAGAGACTAAAAATAATTTTTCACATAATATTAACAGTAGTAGCAGTAATAATAATAAATAGCAATTATTATAGTATCAGTATCAATATTATTTTCGTTGTTGTCACTATAATGTGTTTGCAGAGGGAGAAAATAAACGAACAAATTGGGAGTGTGGGTGGGTGGGGGTTGTTCAGGCATGATTTTTCTAGGTTGACTCACAAATTCTCTGCATTGCAGATTTTCAACGATAATATGCTGAAGATCAATGTCAAAAGATGTGTACGAACAGCAATCAAAATTAGAAAGAAGTATTTATACAAGGTTTGTTTCTCATTCAGTTACTCTTATGACCTCCTGATATAAAAATTTCTGCATTTTCCTTTTTTACCTTTTTTGTTACTACAGAAATGGTGGTGGCTGAATTGTCTATTTTTATGCTCAGAGAAAAATATTTTTTTTAATAAAAATATATAAATTGACAGATGTTATAAAATTGAAGAAAAAATTATGTTAACTAAGACCTGTTTATTCCATGGTGGATTAATGTTTCTTATTAGTACTTTTTAGGTTTCTGGAAATGATAAAAAAAATTGTGATTGTACTTGGGTTTTCATTTAACAATAAAATTGTTCAGTGATGACCATAGAGGTGATATGGCTATTTTTTTGGGGCATTCAAGGTACCACCATTTTAGTGCACAATTTTCTAATGTATCTTTTGTTTACTGTATGCCTTCTCTGGAATTTGTCTTTTTTGAACCAGCTAATCAAGAGAGAGTCCTGCAGCTCAAAATAAGGAGTAGGGGTTTCCCATTTTGCAAATAGGCAAATACTCTCATAGCAAAAGCACTGAAATGGCACTCTATGAGTTGGTATTTATAGGCTGGGATTTCAAGTTGGAGAATTTTTGACAAAATGCTGTTATTTGGATTTTCTGTGATGGAAGATTTCAAAGCAGAATTGCTTTTGAATTTGAAGTTTTACCCAGTTGTTTGTTCCTTCACATCTCGTCCTTTGCAAGGTAATTACCTATGTTCTACTTGTTTTTCCATAGTGATAATTTCGCCTTATCCAAGACAAATGTATGTATCTATGTATAATAATATCAGTACTGAGCTTAATTGGAATTATTTTCCTTGTTTATATTCTTTTAAGGCTTTTTTTATATATAATAAAATACAAAATGATATATGAAAGACTGTTTTGTTTGATAATACAGTTTAAAAGTATAATAAATTGATCATTTAAGTAGTGGTACAACCGATGGTAGGACCAAGTTTTTATCTAGTAAAGTTAGGATTTGAACCCTTGATGATCACATACCAAGTCGTAGAAGTACTTTTTCCTGGTTGGTTAAGATGAGTTCTTCAGGATTTGACTTCAGCTAGTGTACTGAAACTTAATCTACTTGTCACTTGTTAAAGGGTGTGTGTTTTATTTTCCCCCTTCTTTGGTCAGAGTGGGGTAGTTCATGGGCACCTGTTTGCAGTTTGGGTCAGTGTATGGTTTGTGACTTTCATGTCATTTTAATGAAGGATGTAATGAAGAAGAGTTGATTAAGATGACAACAGAAGAAATAAACAGAATAAATTATATAATGATTCAAATATCTATGGCTTGGTTTTTCCCAGATAGGTTTTATTTAATGTACATTATATTTTACAGACAATGTAGATTTATGTAGGCTTTGTTCAAACCCATTTTTCTAACTCAAAATTTATTGTTCCATCTAAACATATGATTTGCCTGCACTGATCTCCTGTTCCTTTTTCTGATTGTTTTAAATGGATTTAGGGTACAAAGGAATAATTTCTCTCTGATATTTTTCTAAGCTATGTGAAATGGACCTTTTTGCTTTTTGTATCTTTTTCTATTTTGCCTTCCTTGTTGGGGGTCAAACATGCAAGCGTTTGTTGATTTTAAAAGAATTTTTCAACCTACTTTTCAATAACACTCCTTTTTATCCCCCTTTCCATTAATAACTTTCTTTCCCTGTGAAGCTTTCCTCTATTTATTCTGGGTTGACACATTTAGCAGATTTTGAAGATCTATTTCTTTTTGATTTTCCTGGAGATTGTTGCTTGGGTTTTTAGTGTCATGTAGTCTTCTGTTTCTAATATAATAGTTAATTACTTGCTCCCAAAACAAAAGAGAGCTTTAAATGGTGTGGTGCACTTTGCAAAAGTGGTTCTTGAGTTGCAAATGCAAATGCTGGTTTCTTCAGCAATCAATACTAATGAATTTTTAATAAATTATTACTTATCAGATTTTTTTATATAACTTATCTAAACTTATCAAAACGTTTACTTAGAGAGCTTTGAGATTTACGAAATAAGTTTATACATCTTATTCTTCATGTTTCATGGCGTGGACCATGTAACTGAATTTTAGTGAGGACCAGCTTTATTAAATGATGTCATTACTTCTCAATCATCTGTTGCCCCAATTTCTGGTTTATTTTCCTATTTGTTTCTTTTTATTTCTTTGCTTACTGTTTATTTTTTTGTACTCTTTTTCCTGTGCTATGAATCCATTAACCATTACACATTTTGCAAGAATTCATTTTGAAAGATGTATGTGTGCATTTAAATATGAGGAAAAATATGATTTGAAATGGCTTTTATTTCTTTGTTTAGTATTTTATTTATGCCATTGCTTACATATGTTATATTTGTTTACCCCTTCTTTTGAATCCAGTGGAATGATTTGACGGTGGGAAGAAGTACCTTTGTTTGGTGCACCCCAGGTGTGATCATTTAGCTATCATCAATCTCACAGGTTAGGCGAACACAATTTTTTATACTTAGTTTTTATCATAGCATATAATTGGAGAGGAAAGTATGTATCAGCAATTTTGATTGTATATGCTTTTGAGAACATGGATTTGGAGGAAAGAAAGAAAATATAGAAGAATCGAAGTTATTGGAAAGTGTTTCTTTAGTGTTTTAAATGTCGAGCGCGAGTAAAGATGGATTTGGAGCAATTTATTTGTAAATAGAATTTTTTTTTTTTTGGTCCTTATTTATGGATTATTCATCTTTTTCCAGACACAAAACAATTTCCATCCATATGAAGATGCTGCCATTCGACCTTATGATGACTAATCCACCCTCATAAATAGCACATTAGATACCTCCTACTTGCCCTTATTTGTAATTCGACAATTTCGGCGTATCTCTCCCTGGTTTCCTGTTAGAACATTGATATTTCCCATCCTACTCATTGACAGAGCAAATGACTTTCTAAAATCTTCAAAACTAGCAGCAAATTCATCAGTGATCTGTGCAGTGTCGTTACCAAAGATTAATTGCTGATCAACTTCTAGGACCGCTTTGTGGGATTGAATTCTAGAATAGTAGGACTGAGTGAATTTGTAATTTGATCCGGATTCTGGGTCCAGGAACACTAGCGGGTCACTTTGGCCTTTCTGCAACCTTTGTGGGCATAGCTTTTTCATTTCAGTTACAAAAGATGCACCCATGCTTGGGTCAGGCTTTCCAGTACCATTGAAGTTGTATAGCCGGTCAACAACATAGCTACAATGTGTTCTGCCCACTGAGTGCGCTCCTAATAAAGAGAGAACAAAATTTTCACCAAGATTTTATATTCTGTGCCATCAAACCTAATGAGCTTACATTAAAATTAGACCAGGCAAGTTGGCTGAATTGAAATACAATATTATTCAGTAGAAGAGAAGGCTGTGTTCGAAGCTACATTAAAACATAAAAACAGGACAAGGTAGCTAACTGAACCAGTTTTGTACTTCTAAATCAATTTTTGAAGTCGATGCAAATATGTAATATCTTAACTGAATCTTGTTAGTCTTTTATGTTTGATGAAGAATAAGGGACTCAAAGAACCCAATCTTAGGAATGAAGGTTATGTGTGAGGTTATTCTAGGCATTATGAAATGCCAATCCATGTTGTAAAATTTTACCTAGTAGCGTTGCCAAGTCCAGTACATCTAAGCCCTTTGATCTGAAGTATGATAATGCTTGTTCCCATGAGATGGATGGTGATGGCAGGTCCACTGATGCAGCGCTTGATGACTTCCCATCCCTTCGTCCTGTGAAAACAGGATAGGATGGTGCTCCTGCCTGTGAATTTATAAAAGTAAACATCAGTAATTTAGACAGATGCTTTTTTGTTATCTTATCAAAAAAAAAAAAAAAACCTAGATGTTTGCTATCCCTATTGGCTTAGATGTGTCCTTTATCAATTTCCCCTAAATACGTCCTACTTACAGATTATTGGAAGTATTGAAGAACACATTTTCATATTTTTTTCATAAAGGAAAAAAGTCCTTATTTGGGAAAGTTGCCAATATGCACTTTGATGTGAGGTCTATTTGATTTTACAATGGGGAAATCTTCCCCTTGATCAATTTTGAGGAATTTCTTCCAACCTATTACATCGTGATTAATAAAAATTATGCATGTGTTGTGATTAATAAAGTTAGGTCCGGTCATATCCTATTACACATTACATAATAGGATATGAACCTAAACCAGGAGAAAGGACAACGAGTGAATTTACTGTTCATTGACATGTTGCTAGTTTAGTTTAGACATGGGAGAGTCAAAGCAAAGCTCATACCATATGAACAGCATCCCTGGCAGCGAGGTTGAGAATGTCAGCACAAGAGACCACTCCTGGACATCGACTCTCCAGAACAGTTTTGATTTTGTCAATGATTACGAACCCTCCTAGCCCCCTATTCTGTGGTGCTTTTTTCTCTGAGTTTGGTCCATCAAGGAGGATTGATGCATCACAGCCCTAGTTTGCAGTAGTCAACAAGTGTAAGCAAAAAACAATACCCAAAATTTAAAAATGTGTGTATAAATAAAACTTGTGTCCAAAATATTACAGGTTTTAACAATCAATTAGGATGAAGCCCACCTCAAGCCCATCAGATAAAGATTTGGCTAAGACTTGCACTAAACCAATCCCAAAACGTCAAGATCAAATTTGTTTTTACTTTTCCATTGAGGAAGCAACATAATAATAACTGAACTCATCGTTTAAATTCACGAAGAGCTATTGAAATGTGTTTTTTTCCCCAACCTGAGCGTGGAACCTTCTTTGTGTTATTGTTAGTCTGGTCTTTGGTCGTTTACCATTTATGTGAAATACCAACATCCATGATCTCATACTAGCTTATCAAATTCATCAAAAAAAAAGAAAAGAAAAGAAATACTAGCTCATCAATTGCCAATTTGCCATGAGGTCAAAGATTTATTATATCCTCAAAAAATCTCAATTCTCAATCAATCTCTCATGATGGAAGATCGAACAATAATTATTTATACGATTTCATGATTCGTTAGAATTTTTTTTATAAGTTTACTAATTTTAAGAGGAGGAGGAATCTACCACAATTATTTTATATATATATTTTTTCTCAATCAACCTTTGTGGGCATAGCTTTTAGTGGCTCGATTTATTTTGAAGTTGGATAGACATTAATGCTACAATAAAGTAGCTTTATTTATTTTATTTTTTTCATAAGCTTTTCTCAACATGTAGAGTAAAAAACTTCAACTTCAAGACCAACAAAATATTTAAAAAATCATACTTATACTCCTGTCTTCTAATAGGACATTTACCGAGGAGCATTTAATTTAATTTTAATTAATGCACTCTACTTCTCCCACTTGCACAACCCTTTACGGCGAAAGAACTTTTGCTTAAAAAATTGGTCATACCAATTACCAACACAAGTGAGGCTGTGAATCTATCCTCCATAATTTATCCCTATATTTAAATCAGATTGTAGAGATCATTGGCTGTCATAAGATAAGGTAGTGTAGCATCTATTTATGGTGGAAAAAAGAGAGTTGCTTTCTCTTTTTTTCCTTTTTTGTGTAGTTATTATTTTATGGATTTTGTATTAATTAATTAAGTTCATTCATTTGAGAAATACGTTTAGAAGATAAAAATTAAAGCAACCTATAATAATATATATTGGTTTGACTGACGGATATCCTTTGAACATTTGTTAATCGATTATTTTAAGAATTTTTTATACCATTATCATAAGAAATATATAAAAAAGTCAAAGTTATAAGTTATTTTTTAATTTCTCATAAAAAATTTTTAAAAATATTTTATAAACTAATACCCTTAAAACATCTATTAAAATTATATATATATATATATATTTCATATAAATATAAATATATTTATATATATATATATATATATATATATATAAGTAAAGGAAATTTCATAGCATTTCTTCTTGCAAACGTAAGTAAAATTAATTTCTTTTTCATTTTTTGGGTCTTATATATATGTTATTGTCATAACAATCATATGCACGGTGAATACTGTTTGGTCTAGTTCAGGTAAATAACAATTAAAAAAAAAAAAAATTGATAACAAGACAATTTGCTTTGGCTAAACCGAATGCTAAGGTAGTAAGGTTAGTAAAAGACCAAAATAAGTTCATATGAGTTGATTCAAAATCCTATCCTTAATTATTGAGATCTGTTAATCTTGTACTCTAGACTAAAACTAAAATATAGGTACTGTTAATAACATAAAAGGAGAAATATTTAAAAAAAAATGTCAATGCTATAAATCATTTGGAATTTGACTAATAAATAGTTGAAATTAAGAAACAAGACTATACTATGATCAAATATTTGAGAAGAGGTATAAGCTAGGAAGCACATACATTGACCATGCAGTCTGAATAGACCAACCGGAGGAGCTTAGGAGTAATGCTTTTATCTTCCTTCCAAAACTTCTCCACTTCATGCCGAACGTACACCTCTGCTTCATCACATGTATTGTGATGCTTGTAATAATGCCACATCAATTTTACCGGTGGTTGAAGCGATGATTCCGCGTCCACATACCTTAGACACAAGCTCAATGCAAGAGCTAGTAGTGGGAAAAACGCTAAATTTTCTCTTCTCATTTTTTCCTCCCTCACTATTATGAAACGCTCCAAATACGCTAAACTTGTGTCTAGCTAGTATTCAGAAATACTTGTGTGACATAATCATCGTTGCTTTAGGTTTATATAGAGATTAGGGTTTTGGGTTGTATAGGTGGCATTAACAGACAATGCCAAGCTGGATTAATTCAAAAATATTATTTATTAAATCGGTTTTTTTTTTTTTTTGGTCAAAGCAATATCTTATTTCGAACTATCATATCCAAGTATTACGGCACCGTGTGACGAAAGTGTGGGGCATTAAGCTGTACACATGCAACAAGGTGTAGGTTTCAACATTCTTCTTCTACGCCATGTTAATAAGCAATATTAATAACGGTGTTAGCAAGTAACGTGAATGCATGTGATATATGCCTCGGATCTAGGGTTTTTCAATCTTACAATGAGAACTTTTTTGTGATCCAAAATTATTTCTTTTAGATATCCAAATTCCAAAGTGTGGTGGGATGCGGGTGCTCGTTAACCAAAGTCTAAATGGTCATAAGGTTATTAATCAAAATCATGGGATTTTGTTAATTTTTTTTTTTTGGTAAGTGGGATTTTTTTTAGAGATTTTTTTAAAAACAAAAAAATTTGAGAAATACTATGTTTATAACATTTTTACAATATTTTCAAAACAAATCTTAAATGGAAGGTTGTTATTAGTTGTTACGAGTGGGTAAAAAAATCATTTAAGTTATGAATTCAAATTAGAACTAATAATGATTTACCATCTAAAATTTGTTGGGAAAACATTGTAAATGTAGCATTTCTCTAACTATTTTTGGGAGGAAACATATAATTATTGGATAAACTTATTTTGACTTGTGATGTTCATACCCTAATTATGAGTGATACAATTAGCTTGGTATATCTCTTTTTGTGATCAAATTCACTTATGAAAAATAAAATGTAATGCTCAATTCCTTATTTAAATTATTTTTAAAATTTTTTTTGTTAGTGCATGGTTGTGACTTGTGATAGGTATCACACCGTAATATGGCTCACCCTCACATAATAATCTCAATTTGTTAGATGTTGCTTTACAGACAATAGTTCTTTTAGTAGAAAGAAACCAATATTTGGGTAAAATGGTAACTTTGATGTATCTATTTATACAGATGTGTCTATTTTCAAGGGGTGCAAGTTTGCCTATAAATATCAAAGAACAATGATTATTACACACAGTACACACACTTGTTTTTAACCGAATTCATGAAAGTTTAAAACCTTTTAAATTGTGTACTTTTTTGACTCTTAACACAAGTTGTTTAACTTAGTTATTTAGTCAAGTGATTACTTAGATAAATTATTCAGATCTAGGTTAACACAATAAATTCATATCATGTAAATAATGTGGAAATATAAAGAACACACGATATAATAACTCAGGAAAATCAAATCGGTAAAAAACCTGAGGAGGATTTAATCTAACTATTCTTAAGGTAAAACAGATCCACCATGAAAGAATTGAAATTTTTACAATAGAACTTAGAAAACTAACATCTTATTGCTACCTTGAATAGAAAACTTACTACCACGACCACATGATAGCTCCGAGTCCAGGGACTACTTCTTTCTTTGATCCACTGCAACCACAAGTTCTCCTACTTGTGACTTTGAGACTCCACTCAAAGGTTTCAGATCTTCTTTAAGTTCTTTATGCAGCAACTGAAGCGATCACCAAGTTCTTGACATGAATCTTGATCTTGATAACCTTAAGTGTGTATGAAGGTAAATACCTCTAGATCTCATAAAAAATTCAACAAACAGCACATCAAAAACATCTAAAACGTAGTTAAGGTTTTTTCTTTTATACTTAGAGTAAAACATAAAACCCTACACGTCAAACCGGGCTTGGGTTGAATTGGAAATTCCGTAGAAAAATAAATCAGCACGAGGTTCGATCGATCGAGTGTAATTTTCGATCGATCTAGCCTTGCAGATTTAGTCTAATAAATTCTGCAATCACTCGATTCCAATTTTACAAATAAACATACTTTGAACAGCCTAAACTTAGACTCTATGTTTTGATCATAGTTTGTCAACACATTACAAATTGAAGTTCTAATGCATTTAGTTCTTAAATTCTTAGAACCTAACAAATTGAAATCACAATTTCAATTAAAAATGAGGTGTGTACATTGTGTGTTAGTGTGTGTAAGGGTCAAATACTAACACCATCATTTTCATTTAGATACAATTTTATTCTCTCTATAAAGGACAATGCTACAGCAGTCTGTGATCACCAACCTGATAAGACTTTCTTCCATGTTTGGGTCCTACAAGTTGTTAACTAGCAATTTGGGCATTAAAAATTTGACAAGTTGGAGTTGGGAGTTTTTATTATTATTATTATTGATGTTAGAGCTTGTTAAGATTTTTGAGTGACATTTCACCAAAGTACGTACTCAAGTTCTTCCGGTTGACTGCTAGCTTTTCATGAAACGTGCTCTGAAGTCTACTGAAACTGGAGTCCTCTAATACTAGAGTCCTCTTATTAGAGAAATTATCAAGTTGGAGCTAATTTATCGGTGTGAAAAGCACGTTGACACTTTTTGACTGTCAACTCCCCCAACTCTGCTGAAAATTGTTAACAGGTTGCCAAGTTAGCATGTTTGCTTCAACTAAACTGTTAGTATGGTATTATAATCGTTTCGTTTTTTTAATTTATGGGGGATTTGTATTCTATAGGCAACGCACTTGAATTCATTTGAGTTTCAGGTTGAAGGGAGTAAGTTAAGAGCCTGTTGAAGCCTAGGCAATGTGGGTAGGGATGGCAATGGGTAAGGTGGAGTCAGATCATGTGTGTCCTATCTCCACTCCGTCTCCTCTTCGATATAGGAGAAAAACCTAGAGGGGGCAGTAGTGGGGCAGGTCGGGTTTAGGGTGGGTTGAAAAAGTTTTACTAATCCTAATAGTATAGTTCTGACATTAATAAAATAAAGATAAAATATAAAGGAAAATATATTAAGAGAAAAGTAGAGACAAATGTTTTAAGATAGTAATAAAATATATTGAAAAAAAATTATATACATGATATATATAAATATGTTATATATATATATATATATATTTAGGTTGGGGCGAACAAAACCTGTCCTCACCCTTTCACCTCTTTAGGGCAGGGATAAGTCATGCAGGGATTGGGTTGTTTTTGCCATCCCTAATAGTGGGCTTTGAGAGAGATTTTAGGATTTGTACTAGACCAAAAAGGCAAGGTTTTAGACCCGGACCGTTCATTGAACTGTAAAAGGGAGAAGTTCAAGATTTTTGATATCGAACTGGAGTCAAACTGTGATGACATGATAATTAATTTAATAATTATTTTAAATATATATAAAAACATTAAATTAATAAAAAAATAGAAAAATTAACTAAATTAGTCTAATTCATTTAGAGAATTAACATTACTTTAAATATTAATCTAATACAAGAATTTATTGTATAAATATTATAAAAATATTAAGTAAAAATATCATTACGTTAGTTTCTAATCTAGAATATTTACGTCCACAATATTTTTACAACAAATTATAGGTTGGTTCAAATTTGACCATATCATTGAGATTACTTTTTTGTTCTAATAATGACAACCAGTAACAACCTACTACTTAAAATTTATTATGAAAATATTGTAAGCATAACCTTTTTCTTTCTAACCCAATACAAATTTAAAATCTTTTTCTTTTATTCCCTCCATTCACCTGCCACTCCACAGCAGCACATCATGTTTGGATCAGGACATCAACTTTACCTTTATTTATTTATTTATTTTATTTCCCCAAGACTTCCATTTCCCAAGGTTTAATCTACACCACACCTTTAAGAAAAAATCTCTGCACCAAGTCAGCCTTTAACTTTTACATATTTTTCCCTTGTTTCGTCTTCTTAACCTTCATTTCTTCCGTCACTCCAACTTCCTAGTTCATACCTTATAAAAAAAAAAAAAAAAACAGTTTACACAACATCTAGACGGAGTAGAGGCAGGAAAACAAGACAGGGAGAGAAAGAGAAGAAGATTAAGAAAAAAAGTTCTAGACAGAGAACAAACGAGAGACAGAGCTAGCGAGATAAAGATGATGGGATCTCAATATTTTCAATGTTTGACAGCATCTCATAGTGGTTGAAGTTTCAACCATGGTGATAAGGTGCTGTGAGCTTCTAATTTTTATTTATTTATTTTTTAAAAAGCGTTGATCTAAATCGTGAGAATCGTTCACGGTTCTCAAATCTAGGCGGTTCAACTACGGTTCGAATGATTTTGTGCTTTTTGTGCATGAACGGTTCTAGTGGTTAAAAGAACCATGTTAGTGAAAGGTTTCTGGTTATCTAGGTCGGACCGTACGGTCTAGTCCGAGTCTGAAAACCTTGCGAAAAGGTACTTGGTTTGAAACTTTGTTTATAAATTATATCCCAAATATCATCTAATCAACCTATATCACGTGTCGATCACATCTCAATGGAGATGCTTGAATGAATGTGATTGAGAGTGAGTCTAGTGGGGGCGATCCCTAGTCCCCACCTTCATATCGAGGAGTCTCCAGTGCTTAGTAATCGGGATCCCTTAGGTTGGGTTTGGATCCACGTTTTTGCGCGTTCACGTTTTGCGTTTTCCCCTTCTTTTTTTTTTTTTTTTTTAGCCGCCCTTTTGACTTTTTAGCAACTTTTTAGCCATACCAGTGGGTCTCGTGTACTATTCACGGACCCACAAACGTCACTTTTCAGCAACTTTTTTATTAAAAATGAGTCCTACGGCACTATTCACACATTTAAAAATCATTTTATTATAGTGTTTTCAGTTTTTAGTTTTCAACAAAAATAAGTTGTATCCAAACGGACCTTTAAAACTTGATATAAGCATTGGAGAAAAGTTTTGGTATTGAATAATTTTAAATCTATATGATATAATATAAAAGTCTTTTAGCTTTTTAATTGATTCTTTTTAATACTGCTATGTAAGTTCTCTAATAATTTATATATTTTCATATGAAAGTTGTTGTGTGATTGTGTGTAAAAATTGAATTATGAGCGGAAGCATGAAAAAGAAAGTATACACAAAGATTTATGAGAAAGCCATTGATAGCTAAGGGTTTACGTACATCCACAATGAGTAAGCTATTGACAATTACATTTTATATTATATTAAAATGTAACTGGTAGTTTGAATCACTTGGGCCATAATGTCTAACAATCATTATAATATATATTTTTAATTCAAATTTCTAATACATATCTATTGAAACTGATTAGAACTTATTGGCTCATTAAGAGAAGAGTAATGGTAAAAAAAAAAAAAAAAACCGCTAATATGACTTGTGATTGAAGCAATATCACTTTCAAGTGATTTTACTATTAACACTACTTTTGTTATACATTAATTACAACCAGTTATGCCAACAATTGAGAGAAAATTATATTAAAAAATTGTTATATCCGTAGTCTTTTCGTTAAGAGGACAACTCAACAAAGTTGCATACACCCAATGCCATGATTTAAAAAAATAAAAAATTAAATTAAATCTTAATATCATGATTCCAAATCTCTAGATATGACTTGGAATATATTTTTTTATTATATTAAGCATTTGAGTTACAATGAACCAAATATAGGATTTATATACTAAAGAATATTTAACTAATTTTATGCTAATTATAAATAAACTTAAAATTAATATGCTTGTTTTACAAGTACATGAATCAGCAATTATATTGGATTACTTGGGCCATAAATGTCTAACAATCATTATAATATATATTTTTTATTCAATTTTCTAATACATATCTATTGAAACTGATTAGAACTCATTAGTTCATCATAATAAAACAACAGAAAACTCAGCATATAATGATTAAATTACTTGGCATCTTACTTTTTTTTTTAACAGATTCTCTTATTTGACTAAGTATAATTATAGATATTTTTCCATCATATTTGGTAGTCTCAATTTAGAAGGTGCCAACTATATTGTGAAAGTCATCTTAATTAGGAGATTGTATTGTAGACTAAGCATCTACCCTACTTTCTAATTTCTATTAGGAGAAAGTCATCACGGCTACCCGTACTTTCAATTAGCCTGACTTCAGGCATAAATCTCTTTCAACCGCACTTAACCCACCAAAAACTTATGATAACAGAAACACAAAAAGAATATATATTTAATTAACTTCAGCTTGAAAGGAAATACAATTAAAATGTTAGGAATTTTTATACAAATTCAAATCTGTCTTTTTAAAGATTTAGATTAGACATTATTGAAGGCTAGCTTTACCCAAATTCTATTTGACTATTAGCTAGCTGCACGTAAATTGTAAGCATGAAGTGCCATGAATTGATGACCCACTTGCCCAATTGGATATAGCTATATACAGAACTGTAAAGAAATATAACAAGTTGGTTTTCGGCTAATAAAGACTGATCTTAATTAATGGTCAAGTTTAAAACATTCATCACGAAATTAGTAAATGAAGCAACGCGTTGGCTAGCGACCGACCACTGCCATACAAAATGCCCAACTCCATATGTCAATTATTAGAGTAATTGCAACAGTTCGGCCAAATTTTTCCGTTTATTTTACACTAAGAATTAACTTTCTTTATTTTACACTGTCACTTTTCCAAAGTACTCATATCAGTTTATTTATTTTACAATCCCTTCTATTTAACTAATAATAATATTTTTATTTTTAATTATTATTTTATATTTTTATTTTGTCCTTATCTTTTTATCTTTTCTTTAATACTTATCTTTTTTTTTCTTTGTCCTTATCCCATCTCTCATACCAATCTTTTGTCCCTCTTCTACTTCTTTTTCTTCCTTTCACGGTAACTTCTCCTTCTTCCTTTCAAGGTCATGGTCAGATCACCTCCCTCCAAAAGTATCCTTCTTCTTCTTTTTCATATTCTATTTCTTTGAATTTATATTTGTGCTCAATATTAGTATAATATTTTTTTTCTTGAGAACGAAAGGAATTTCTAACAATTATTTTACAAATTGATATCAATTTGTAAAATAAGTGTTAGAAATTCCATCCTTTTATTTTAATGTTGTTGAAGAGACACTAATTATATTTATTGTCATGTAAATTTGTAGATATTTTGCAGTATATTTGGTAATAACCCTAGTACTTTTTAAGAAAATAATTATAGAGGGAATCATCTTTTATCTCTGTCGGGGAAGAAAAAGTTTCCCTTCTGACAAATGAAATTTATGTTGGGTTGGGGGGTCTAAATCGAAACTCGACGTTGGGCTTGACGCACAGCCCAAAGGCTATCGGTGAAGATCCAAGGAGTTCACTGTTTTTTATGCCTTGGGTCTAGATTGAAACTAACAAGAATGGCCCATAAACAATTCATTCAGTAGACACATCAGTATGGTAAAAATATTCAACAATAAAATGTTTTTGCAGAAAATAGCCCAGCGGTAAAGTGTTTCTGCAAAAGATAGCCCAGCGGTAAAATATTTATGCGGAAAAGTAAAGTAAAACAAGATAACCTCCAGCTGTTATCTACTTCATAGATTAAGGAAATATCTACACTTTCAGACTCATCATCCGTTAGCTCTGGGGAAGAGTCTTCTAATACAACAATATGGGGAAAAAATTCTATAGTAACAGTTACATCATAACCATTAATAGCAAATGAGTAAGTAAATATCATGGGTTCCATAATAACAAATAATGGAGAAACTTAGTGTGGGATGAAGGGAGAGAGAGAGACCACAGCTAGCTCAACAAGATCATTATGGTGCCATGGCATGCTTATGGATATAGTATATGTAATGAGTAGAGAGAATCATTTTGTGAGTAGTAGTAATGAGTGAAAGAGTATAGTGAGTAGTATGAGTAATGAGTGAGAGAGTACAATGTGGTTGCTGGGTGAACTTTTTGCTGGGAGTAGATAAGTGTTTATGAGTAAAACTATGAGGAGTGTTTGTGAGTTAGAAGCTGGGGGAACTTAGTTTCTGAGCTTGAAAACTAAGAACTCAGTGACTTTTTCAGAGTTTGGAGAAAGCTTAAACAGAATAGTTAAGGAAGAGCTTCTCTCTTGGTGTCTATCTTAGTCCATTGGTGAAGCATTAATGGAGAGTTCCATTTATACCTGGGTTTTTTAGGGGGTGATTAGCAAACAATCCTTGCTAAATCTTTCTCAATCTTTTTCAATCTTTTAGAGAATCGTTCTTAGGATTTTTAGCTAAGAGTAGTAAGCTCAACTTTCAGAAGGTTTTTGCTGTTTTAGGTAATAACAGCTAGGATTCTGGTTTAGCATTGAATGCTGATTAGCCTTGGTTGATGGGATTAGAGCATGTTTTAGGCTAATGATCTTGGATATGCTGCTGCCAGAATCAGAGTTCCCTAGGGCAGATTGGACCACCCCAAGCCAGGTGTCAACCTTGGAGCCCTTGCTGGGAACTCTGCTGGGATCCCTTCGATGCCCTCAAAACCACATTTCCCTGAGTTTCCCCATTTGGGGTTCATGTGCTTGGTCCATGAACCAGAGAATACACGTTTTTAATATGAAAATGAACTAATTTCATGTTGCTTCAGGAGCTTTAAGGGCCTTGTCATGGCTGCTCTTGACTGGATGGGCTGGAGAAGAAAGAAAGGACAGCTGGCTGAAGCTTCCCAGCTTTCTGTCACATCAGTTTCAGCTTTATGTCACATGAGAAATGATGAGATTTCAGCTTATAGAGGAAGGGTTTAACCCCTGGTGGACACGTGTTCTCTTCTGATCTGATTGGACAAGTTGGGACTTGATGGGAAGGGGTTCCAGCTGTTTGATTGTGCTGAGATTTGGCTGGTCACCTCACGTGACCTTCAGTTGCTAGAATTTGTGTGTGAGCTGGGCTGGTCTAGCTGGGCTTTGTAGTTAAGCTCCCTTAGACTTGGTTGTCCCTACAAAATGAATAGTTTTGCCATGGGTGATATTCATGGGCTTTTGTAGTTAGTTGATTTATGGGAAAAATAAGCATAGTTTTAATGAATTTTGTGAAAGAAATATTCTTGAGAGATGAGTAATTATACTTCCCATGAGTTTGAGATTTAGTATTTGTAAAACAAGTGTCAAAATAATATTTGAATTTGTAATTATGTGCCAAAATAACATTTGGACTTTATAAAATAGTTGCCAAAATAACATTTGGGCTTTATGAAATAGTGCCAAATTATTAATAGTGTCAAATATTAATGTTTGGGCTTTGTGAGAAAGTTGCCAAAATAAAATTTGGCCTTTATGAAAATAGTGCCAAATTAGCATTTGGGCTTTTGTAAAAGTAAGTGTCAAATTATTATTTGGGCTTTGTAAAAATAAGTGCCAAATTATCATTTGGACTTTGCAAAAATAGGTGCCAAATTAGTATTTGGGCTTTGTAAAGTGATTTGAGATTTTGGTAAAAATATTGTCATGTAGCAACGGACTTAGTAGAGATGCCACATCGTAGCGGGCTTTAGAGATGCCGCATCGTAGCGGGCTTTATAAAGATGCTATATCGTAGCAGGTTTTGAAGTTGCCACATCGTAGTGGGCTTTGAAGTTGCCACATCTTAGTGGGCTTTAGAGAGTTTGGGCTTTCTTTGGGTTTTGCCCACAAGCTAAATGATGTTGGGCTTTTTATAGAGGTGGCATAATTTTGTGGCCCAATATGGCGATGGTATGGTGAGTATTTTGTGTGAAAATCCAAGTTGGATAATATGTGGGATATAATGGGTAATATTTATGAGAGGGCCCAATTTATGGGCTTGTGTTTGGAGCATTTGTGAAGGCCAATAATATGGAGAATATTTGAGTAATATGTAGGAAATATTTATGTGGGCTTAAAATAATGTGTGGGCTCATGTGGGTATTTTTGTGAGTGGACTAATAAAATCAAGGCCCGAAAATTTGTACCTCAAAAATCTCTGAAGAGACTGGAACAGTTCTCTAACTGAGCCACAATGGAGCACAAAGAGGCCCCCTAAAATATTGAAAAAAACAAAATCTTAAGTATGTATCATTTTAAAAAAGTATCAAGTATCTTGTATACATTTAAAAAAAATCTTTAACCAGGTATAATTTTTTTTTTTTGGTTTAATAGAAAGTATAAGGTTGTTTTGTATTCATTTAAGTATAGTCACAATCTCATTTGTGATAAATTCTATATACCAATTACTTAAATTAATTGCCCCTCAAAAATTACTTAATTAATTGGAAAAATATAAACTTATAATTACCACATAGTTATCAAACAAATATCTTTAAAAAAAGGGGGGAAAAAAAGGATTTGAGTTCTTACATTTAAAGCCTTGTGATTTTAATTAATTAATTTTTTATCGTGGCTTTTAATTTAGATAATGATGCTTAGTTTTTTAATTATTATTATTATTATTTGTTATTATTGTTATTGTTATTGTTATTATTATTTTTATTGTTATTGTTATTGTTATTGTTATTATTTTATTATTATTAATAACAATAATTGATTGAGTTCAAGTATGAAAATATAAAACACTTTTGGGTAAAATGCCTTGACACGCCCTTGAACTTTGGGGACATTGCAGTTACATTTCCTGAACTTTTATTTTATCTAATTTAGTATATAAACCTTAGTATTATAACAAATAGACCTCCTTAACTTTTTATTTTAGCCAATTTTATTAGTACATAAACTTTAATATTGTGCCAATAAACCTCATAACTTTTATGTTGTTGTAGAAATATCCCTTCATTTTATTTTATTTTCCCTATAATGATTTGGTACAAAAAGAGGTTTAATTGTTGGGGGGGGGGGGGGGGGAGGGGGAAGTTGGGTGGGGGGGAATTAAAGGTGTCTTATAGCTACATTATCAAAGTTTATGGACTAAATTGGAAAAAGATAAAGTTAAAGGGATCTATTTGTTACAGTACACAAGTTTATCTATTAAATTTGTTAAAATAAAAGTTCAAAGAATGTAAATGCAAGTACCTCAAAGATTAGGGGTTGTTAAGGCATTTTCCCCCTTTATTCTGTCATCTTTTGTCATTATTTCTCATACATGAAAACTCTCCATTAATTTGGTTATCAAATAATGATAACAAATACAAAATGTTTTATTTTTGTAAAGTGCCAACGCTCTAAACTCTTAAAAACTTCTTTTAATTTTTTTTGGAACCCTTTTAAATTAATATTCTATTATCGAAAAAGAAAAAGAAAAAAAAAAAAAACATATAAGAAAACATTACAGCTAAAGTGTTGGCTCTCATAGAAATGTCTTCACATCTTTAACCTCCTACCCAAATGAGTAATACTAAATTATGTACAACTTTTTGGGCCTGGGTACTATGTTAAAAATATATAGATTTGCCAGCATCCATCGTTTAATTGAGAGGAGTAATTGCAGGAAATATTTTTAGAAACTGATAACATGATTTGTGGTCGAAGTAACGACACTCTCACGCTATCTACTACTAATATCACTTTTATGATGAGAAACAACAGAACAAAGTTGAATATACCCAACACCATGATTCAAGTAAAAAAAAAAATTATAAATATTGAAGATATATATTTGGAGAAATTTGAAAAATAACACAACAATTTACTTTACTTATAACATTTTTAGATATAGATTTTATTCTACTATAAAAAAGATAATCACAGGTTACAATAGTTTAAGAATACTTTTTAGCACACTTATAATATGCTTCATCACTTCTTTTGTAAATATTTCCCCTCCATCGTTCAAGATTTTGAATGTGAGAAATGGTATATGACAATTGTTTATGGCACAAGTCTCCCATTTTTATAAGTCTCAAGCAGCAATTGTTGTCCAAGCTCTCTCTCCTGTAAAAAATATAATCATACAATTGGTGCCCACATTGGATAGTTAAAACATTTATGCATTTTCCTAAACGTCTGTAGCATCCTTTCCAAGGTTGTGGAGGAAATTTGTGGCCATGCCAATATATTGGCTTTCCTTGATCTTGTGGTGCAATTGGTTTACGGCCCTCTGAGGCTACAAAGAGCATTGCCACAAATATTAAGCATATTGCCAAAATGGTTGAGAGTTTGCAATGCAGATTTTCCTTGATGTGAATCAATCGACAAAGCTTCCTTTCATGGTGGAAGAAAAAGTTTTTGAGATGGTTATGCATAGTTTGGGGTATTGGGTTTATATATGATTTGTGCAAGAGGTAAAAAGAAACTGTCTTTATGTTTTCATCAAAATGCATTTATTCTTCACCTATGAGTCTTTATACATGTGAACTTCTAAACAGACGAATTAAATGCAAAGTAATTAATTTAGTATTTTCTTTGAAACTCATTTATACTAATTGCACTCCAATTTTGTGTGTCATTTCATTCTTACTTACAGCTAGAATCATTAATTAAAATTGGATTCCGTTAACATGTGCTATTAGGACATTTGTTTAATTACCATTTAAAAAAACTTTTGATACTACTTTTACAGAAAATATAAAAAAAAATGTCAAAAAAATTAGTTACTTAAAAAACTAATTTCCTTAAGGGATCTGTAGGGATAAAGGCCCAAAAAATCATATATTGGGCCTTGGACCTTGGACCTTATCCAAGGACGTTGGCATATCCGAAGAAGGACAAATAGATTTGAGGAATCCTAGTCTAAAGTCTCATGAGTAAGAAATGAATAGAAGGTGGTCTGAGGAGCAATTCCTCCTCGGCTATGATTGATACGCCTCAAGCCTGAATTCCCACTGAGAGAATGACCTCCATAGAAGATCCAGTGATGGAAGCATGCCCTAGAGACACACAAAAACGAAGGGGATCCGTAAATATCTAAGGAAAAGCTACTGTCACTGCATTAAATGCATTGCAACTGCTTTTCTGGCCGTATTTATGTGAAGAAGACCCCTGAACAGTATTTCCATGGTCGCCGTAACTCACAGAGGGATCAGAGGAGATGTCTGATAGGACAAGTACTCGAGTAGCAACCCAAATTATCGACAAGTGTAGGGTAAAGATTGCCTAAGATGGACTATATAATAAGGAAAACCCTCCATGGAAAAAGGGGGAGAAAAGAGGGGAAAAAGAAGATATTGTAGCAACCAGAATTGCACTTGTAATCAGTTCTATTAATCTATATGAAGATAGGCCTCCTCGGACAACACATTCACCTAACCTCACGTATATAGCTCTTGCATGATGGTTTTTTAAATCTATTCTAGTTGTTGTTAGATTCACCAAGGCTTAGTTCTTCGAACTCACTCTCTACAAATTTATTGTATTGGGCTCATTAACCCATAATCCATGCACATTGGGCTTGGGCTGTAAACTTTGCCCCTACAGGATCCATTAACTTTTCCCATAAAAAATTTTAAAAAGTAAAAAGACTTGTTAAAATTTATTAAACATTTATATAACATTTTTTTTGGGGTAACGTAACACTAATACTTCTAACATATTAAAATTATTTTAAATCCATGTAAAACCACTTCTGGTTTATATATATAGCCAAAGCTTAGACAAAATCCAATTAAATTTTAATTGAATTCTCAATTTTGCGCCACATGTCTCATTTAATTTTTAATTTTGTACTAAGTGAATTATTGAGTGTAAAAGTCTAAGAGTTCAAATCCAATTAAATTCTAAATTGGATTTTAGTTGGAGTCTAATTTTCTACCATATGTCCATATAATAGATTTTAATTTTTAAGGCAAGTGAATTATTTAGTGCAAAAACCAAAGAGTCTAAAACCAACTAAATTCTAAATCATATATATATATATATATATATATATGACCATTACATATTTTAGAAATGTATGGTTTAAAAAAAGTATAAGTTAATACCATGTATAATTTGAACCTCTTTTTTAAAAAAAAAATATAATTTAAACCGTATAATTGTGATTGTTTTTAATTGTAGCTGTGCATATGCACAGGACTACACACTAGTTTAAATAGCATTTGAAATTATTTCCAATCCATTAACTTTTCTAAAGCGGCATTTTATTTATTAACTTTTCCAATGCACAGGGCTACACACTAGTTTAATAATAATAATAATATTATTATTATTATTATTATTATTATTATTATTATTTGGATAGTTACAATGAAGAACGGAAGATTTAAATTTTAGTCATGTTTGTTAAAAACAGTAGGATGAGCCAATTGAGCTACAAGGTTCCAACAATTCCTATAAATAGGATTCTAAATTATCTAAGTCATAACATTCCAAACTGAAAGCTTTGTGAATCCAAGCTTCTACTGTGATGCAAATGTAAATGGAATCACACAAAGAAAGAAATTCAGAAAAATTAGTGAGAAAGGGAGTGAGAGAGAGAATTGTGTAAACTGTGATTTCTTGCATAAAAGAAAATGATTACATTGAAGATTTTATATAAAGATCACAGTAAATAAATAACTTATAACTAATTCAATTATAGTGTAAGACAGTACCGTTTCAATTCTGTCTTGAGAATTGAAAACAAAGACTTGCCAAGGTGAGATTCCATGTGTAGAGAAGATCAATGATTTCACCCTTTAGTTTCTCTAGCTAGCTGGGGAGGCAGCTCCACCGATTTACCATAGTTAGTTGAGTTCCACATGATGTGTTGTACATTTTGTTATTAGTTTCCTCCAATATTTTAGTAATTTTCTTGTAAAAAATTTTAATCTTTAGTATTCTAGTTTATAGACATAATAGAAAGACAACAAGAGTGGTATAATGAATTGATCATACTATATGTGATTACAAATTATAATGATTAGATCATACCATATGTGATTACAAATTTAAAAATTGCATGGTGATGTAACTAATATAGATGGGCATATTTCACGCCTATCTAAGAATGAAAATATTGTTATAATAAAATAAAAATGCAAATATCCTTAATTTTTTTTTCTTTAGTTGGATTTTGTTTCAATTGTTGCAAAAATAACTAAATTAGTGTAAGAATGTCATATTTCAAATAAAATGTTTCTCAAGTAAATCTAGGAAAATGACATCAAAATTTCATTATACATAATTAATATAACAAAATAAATATATTTATCCTATTAGTAATATTTTTAATTGTATATAATAAATATGACAATGCTGGTTCAACATGCATATATATTACATATCATTACTTACTTTTTTGCTCAACAAAAAAAAATTACACATCATTAAAAGAAGTTAGGAAACATAAACTATTAAGACTAATTTTAGTGATTTCACATTTAATTTTTGATGACTTTTGTTGCCATATATTGATGTCAAAGCAATAAAACATGAGGAAGAATGTCATAGTCTAAATTAGTTATTATTGTTTTTATTATTATTATTATTATAAAATAATCGTATAAATTCCTCTAATATAAATAAAGACAAAGTTTAGTTACAAAATTAGTGGCAGCCTAAGGCTATAACCTTACTCTATTTTTTTTTTTTTTAATTAAAGGTGAATTTTGACAAATTCACTATTGGATTACATTTTTTTTTTCATATATCCTTCATGATTGCAAAATTTCTAGAAAATTAAAAATTAATAGTTATGTCATCAATAAATTGTTTAAATTGTAAGTTTACGTAGTTTTAAATTATGCATAAAATATAAGTTTATAGATCATATAGTAAATAATATTTAATTGACACAAAATTTGACATGTTTATTAAGAGCATAAAGAACATGCAATTCAACGGTTACATTTTTAAAATATGTAATAATGTTTATTTTATTGAATAATGTTGTAGCCTTAGTTTACAATAAATTTTGTCCTATAAATAATTAATGCACAACTATAGATATATACATTTACTCTATTTGCTAACTTTTTTTTTTTAGAGAGTTTCAACATATGACGTCCACTCCTGATAATTGCTCTTTATTATCAGACCAAGACACCAATCAGTTTTTGGTGTAGGCGGGAATTGAACTCCATATCTCTTATACAACCATCAGAGACTTTACCAGTTGAGCTAACTGGAACCCACCTCCGTTTTCTAACATAATATACTAATATTTTGATATCTATGTGTAAGGGCAAAAAT
The DNA here is from genome assembly GCA_032727855.1 of Quercus ilex subsp. ballota. Lineage (NCBI taxonomy): Eukaryota > Viridiplantae > Streptophyta > Magnoliopsida > Fagales > Fagaceae > Quercus > Quercus ilex. The sequence goes on along the minus strand of CM064917.1, from coordinate 51,930,312 downwards.
AATGAAGTCTAGAGCCACTTAGAAGAGTGGAGCTAGAGATTACAGGCCCAATGAAATTAATTTGTTAGAGTATGGGCTTCTTAGGTTCACTTTAATGCACGTGTATGGTATTTAAATCCTATTTTTTTCTTCTCATGAGCTGAAATAAACCCTTGCTCAACAGTAATTCCTCATGGCTTTCCCACTTGAAGATATTTTAAATGTCCACCACTAATATATCTAGAGTGGAAATTAAGTACTAATCCTCAAATGCAGTAAATTAAGTTCCTAGTTAAATTTGCACACATCTCCATTGATTAATTCAACATAAACAGTATGATATTTTCTAAAGAAAATTTGGATGTTTAAATTTAATTGGAGAATTTATACACTTAGAAAGTGTATCTAAATTTTTTCCAAATAGTTTCTAAAAAAAAAAAAATTCCAAATATCCAACTTTAAAATAGAGGATCCAGGTGGACTTGAACCAGCAACCTCCCAAACCACGTAATTTGAGCGCTCTCACAAGTTTGAGCTTATAGATCCATGTACAGGTAGAACCAGTTTCTCAACCCAAAAAAAAAAAAAAAAGTACAGGTAGAACCCAATAACAACCCAATTACACCGTAATGTATGTTTCCAACACATTCCACCAAAAATAGATAAGATAAAAAAAAAAAACTGACACATGAATTAATACAGATTAACTAAAAATTCAAAAAATCAATCAAAACCATCACTGCCAACATAATCATTCAAATTAGAGATAAGCAGCCAAAACTGCATTCATTGACAAAAAAAAAATTTACACAACCTCAAACTAAGTCTACAAAAATTAGGTCTACAAATTGCACAATACAGATCCAATCTACATACAAGTTTAGAAAATTTAGGTTCACAAATTGCACAATTCAAATCAAAACCCTATCATTTGCCTAGAATTTCCCAAGCAAATGAAAAATGAACCTTCTCATTAACAAATTTTCAATTTCACGATAATGAATGTGAAATAACTAACCTGCCTGCTCTCACGCGTACGAGTTCGAAAACTTGTACACGAAAACTCTTCATTAATTTTCTCCCTATATTCTGTCATCTTTTGTCATTATTTCTCATACACGAAAACTCTTCATTAATTTGGTTATCAAATAATGATAACAAATTCAAAATGTTTTATTTTTGTAAAGTGCCAATGCTCTAAACTCTTAAAAACTCTTTTATTTTATTTTTTGGAACCCTTTTAAATTAATATTCTATTATCGAAAAAGAAAAAGAAAAAGTTAAAAAAAAAAAAAAACTGCTACTATGACTTGTGATTGAAGCAATATCACTTTACTAATAACACTACTTTTGTTATACATTAATTATAACTAGTCATGTTAACAATTGTGAGAAAATTATTATAGAAAAATGTTATATCCGTAGTCTTCTTGTTAATAGGACAACTCAACAAAGTTGCATACACCCAATGCCATGATTCCAACAAAAAAAAAAAAAAAAAAGCTAACAATAAAAATAAATCTTAATATCCCAGGATTCCAAATCTCAATTTCCTCCATTTTCATTCAAACAGTTACACATTAATAAACAAGAAATTTCAAATCAATTATATTTTCTCTAAAATATTTGCCATTATATTTAGGAATTAAAAAAATTTTACTTTTATAATCTCGGTGTATATTATTTGTTTTAAAATTAATAATTAACAATTAAGATGACAATATTAGGAGAAATTTAAAAAACTAATTAACATAACAAATTACTTTATTTCAAACAGTTTAGGTATAGATTTATTCGACTATAAAAAAGATAATCATAGGTTACATCATTTTAGAGTTTAAGAATATTTTTAGCACACTTATAACAGGTTTCATCACTTCTTTTGTAAATATTTCCCCTCCATTGTTCAAAATGTTTAATGCGAGAAAGGATATATGACAATTGTTTATTGCACAATTCTCCCATTATTTTGAGTCTCAGGCAACAATTGTTATCAAATCCTCTCACATGTGAAAAAAAATAAACATACAATTATATTGGTGCCCACATTGACAATTATTTATTGCACAATTGATATCCTTTCCAAGGCTGTGCGGGAATACAAAGAACATTGCAAAAATGGTTGGGTGCCTGACAGGTCATCAGGAATTAATAATTTGAATACCCTACTAAATAATGTCCTTACAAATCTAAAAATGACCATCTACAGGATTAAACTTAGAGAGGAATTTAAATATACATTTAATTATTTTTATTTTTAAATATATCCATGCATATGTATGAGTTATAATAAGTTAGTTATAGATAATATCATAATATGTAGTGGAAAATATTCTTTTTGCTAGGCCAACACTTGATATAAAAGGCTATTTATATATTCTCTTTCTAAGGTGATAAAGTAGGTCAATAATTATCTTATGTATATGATATATATATATATATATATATATAATTTTCTCATAATGTGTGTTTGTGTAGACCCTATAGTCATGTAAGACCTACATTAAGTGGAATAATGTGAATATCAAATACATGAAACATGTCCATCTCAAAATATGTAATGTTCCCCTCCCTCCTCTCCTCCAAACGTATGTAAAGGGCCTTTATCTACTGTCTAGTCTTCATTGGCTTTAATTGCAAGTTCGGGATAATCACCATGGCTACTTCACTAGTGGGAAACAAGACCAATATGTACTGAAGAGCCACATTTGATCAACAGACCTTCAGTTAATTTGGTTGACTGAGAGATTCTAGACCGTCAGTAAAATGGGTCATTAGTAACACTAACGACCGTTACACACATTAATGATTTGGTCCTAAATCCTTTCCTTAATAAGGTGAACATTATGGGCTTCAGCAGACAGCCTTAGACATCTAAGTTGACCATTGTAAAACCGTTACAAGACTTTAAACAAGGATATAACGGCATTCAACAGGCTATTCAAAGCCTTCAACGTTTGGCACAATAAATGCCTCGAGCATTTATTCATAGACATGCTATATAAGGCAAACAACAACTGTTAGGTTCTAAAGATTTAGGATTTTATGTATTTAGAACTCTAATTTGTATTGTTAGCAAACCATGATCAAAACAGGTTATTTAGTCTTGTTTAGACTTACTCAAAGTTAGGTCTTTCATGCAAAGTTGGAATCGAGTAGCTGCAGATGCATTGGTGCATTTCGGCCTGGCTCGATCGATCGAAGGAAAGGCTCGATCGATCGAATCTCGGGCAGAATGTTTTTCTACAGAATATTCCAGCTCAGCCCTAACTCATTAAACGTTTTGGTTTTTCTGTTTTTACCCTAGGTATATAAAGAAAAATCCTAGCCACGTTTTTAGAGTTGCTCCAGTTGTATTGTTGCTCATACATTGCGGTTTTGTGTAAATCTCTTGTGAGATTTAGAGGAGTTTTCCTTTACATAAAGCTTAGGGTTTTCAAGATAGAGATTACTTCAACATCTTGATGATCAACTCGGTTGCTACCATTGAAGCTTAAAGAATATCAAGCGTGAGTGCTTGTAGCTGATTGAAGAATTCAAGAAAGAAGGAGTCCGTGGATTCGGAGCTTGCACGTGGTCGTGTCAGTAAGTTCTACTGGTGGGTAGCATTAGGAAGTCAAGCGGGGAGCTTGTAAGTCCTTTTGTATGAACTTCGATTCTTTCATAGTGGATTCAGGTTTGCCTTGAGGATCGGTGGGTCAAATCCTCCCCAGGTTTTTACCGTGTGGTTTCCTAGGTGATCATATCATTGTATCTTTTATTTTTCCGCTGCTTTATATGTTTGATATGATTATTTGATTGTTTTAACCTAGAATTGCATAATTTGACTAATTAACAACTTGGCTAATTAACTAGGCTAACCAATCTGGTTGTTTTAAGGGGTCTAAAACCGTTCAAGTGGTATCAGAGTGGGTTGCTCTCTTATTAGAGATTTTTTGATCTCTGAGCTGATCCTTGACCTCTGTTGTCATGGAGTATGGACACTCTCTTGTTGTTCCTCCTCACTTTGATGGGAATAACTATGCTTATTGGAAAGTAAAGATGAAAGCATTTCTGAAATCTATTGAAGAGAGGGTTTGGAATTCCGTTGAATACGGATTGCAGAAGCCCACTACTCCTATAAGTGAGTAGCAAACTTCTGAAAAAGAAGCAGCGGGCTTCAATAGCAAAGCTATGAATGCCATCTTCAATGTTGTTTCTATGGAGGAATTTAAGAGGATCTCAAATGTTAAGGTTGCTCATACTGCTTGGAAAATCCTCCAAACTGTGCATGAAGGCATAAAGGCAGTTAAGATCAATAAATTGTAGCAATTGACTTCTAGATTTGAAAGCATTAGAATGTCTGATGATGAATCTTTTGATGAATTCTATGCTAAATTGAATGACATTATTAATTCTGGTTTTAATTTGGGTGAAATCTATGATCAACCTAAAATTGTTAGGAAGATTCTTAAATCTTTAACTGAAGACTTTAGACCCAAAGTGATTGCCATTACTGAAAGCAAGGATGTGGACTCCATCCCTGTTGATGAGCTTGTAGGATCTCTTCAGTCCTATGAATCTGACCTACCCAAAGTGAACAAATCCAAATCAATGGCTCTTAAGTCAGTTGATGATGTTGATGGTGGTGGATTTGATGATGAGCTCTCTACTACAGAGATTGCGTACCTTGCCAAGAACTTTAGAAACTTTCTTAGGAATACCAACAGAAAGGCAAGAGATACAAACACTGCTAAACCTAGAAATTTTAGGAAGAATGATCCCACTAAAGTGAATAACTTTGAAAAACCTAGAGAAAAAGTTGGTCAATCTTCAAATAATTCTTTGGGTCCTCGGTGTTTTGGCTGTCAAGGGTATGGTCATGTAAAATCTGAATGTCCTACATTCTTGAGGACTAAGGGTAAAGCTATGGCTGTAACCCTTAGTGATAATGAGGTTTCTGATGATGAGTCTGGATGTGATGAGGATGGAAACTTCATTGCTTTCACTGCTACAACTGTAGTCAATGAAAGCGTATCTATTGAAGAGAACCCTTCTGATGGGGAACTCTCTGAGGATGCAGATCTTCAAAAGGCCTACAATAAACTTTGCAAAATTGCTGCAAAGGATGCTATGAATGTTGAACTTGGCTTGAAGAAAATTGAATCTCTTGAGCTTGAAAAGAAAATTTTGCTTGTTAAACTGTTTGATGCTAATGATCTTTTGAACAATGTTAAATCTAAGAACATGCTTTTGCTTGATAAAGTTAAAACTTTGGAACATGATTTATCTGTTACTAGATCTGCTAGTTCTAAACTTGATCAAATGTTGAATGTTCAAAAGTATCCTTCAAACAAATCTGGTTTAGGATATGTTGAACGCATCTTTGATTCTGCACCACATTCCACGAACTTTGTTCCTTTTTCTTCTTCTGAACCTTCCGTGAGTGAGGTTGTGAGTGAAACTGTCAAACCCCCTGTGAGTGAGGTTGTCAAACCTGTAGAAGTTTCACCTCCTAGGAAGATTAGGGTTGATCTGAGAGAGTCTAAACCTAAGGATTCTACTCTTTCTAAGGACAAGATGCATAGTAAACCTGCTTGGGTTTGTCATTATTGTGGAAAGTCTGGACACATTCATCCAAAATGTTACAAGCTTCAAGCTGCTAAGAGAGCAAACAAACCAAAGGTGCCTGTGCCTCAAGCACAAGATCCTATGTCACTTATTGGTGAATTGGTAAAGGCGTTGAACCTTTATTCCAATCCTGGAGTTGGAAATCACTCGAATGTGAATAAGAACTTTAATGCTCATGGTGCATCTAAAAGGTTTTGGATGCAAAAGACTCGTCCTAATTGAGTCTTTCTGACATGGTCCTTGTGCTTCACTGCTCATTCCTTTGTGACCATTGTTCTTTGGTTTTTATTGTTTTTGTTTGTTTCTAGGATTTGCATTACATTACATTCTAGGATTTATTTGTTTTCTCTTTTTTTTTTTTTTAAAAAAAGGCAAATTGTGTTTGGCACTATTGTTCTTGGTCTTTGAAGACAAGGTTGGTCAATTTATTTTCACATAACATATCTTATGTACCTTGTTTAGTTTTGATAAGCTTATTTATTGCACTTGACTAGTTGAAGCTTTGTAGTGCATGTTGTGTGGGAAAGATGTTTATGGTGTTTATCACTTTGTCTTAATCTTGAAGTCGCATGTTATTTGACTGTCGGACTTGATCCTTTTGAGAAAGGCATAAATAATCATCTCACCACTGTTCACTAGCCAATCATGAACACCTTAGTGCATATCATAAGATTTTGTGCTCGAGAAAGTATAGCACATGCACAAAAAGAACATAAGGTGTAGCCTCGGCTTAACTGCTTAATGCTTAAAATTGGTGTGTACTATAAGGCTTAATGCCAATTCACTTAATTAAAATAGGTGTGTACTATTAGGCTTTATGCCAATTCACATAATTAAGAGGCTAAATTTAAGAAACTTATATGATTGCAAGCTTATGTTCTAGGAGATGTGAGAGTTATATGATGTAACTCTTTAGGTGATAGTCTCTTTTAAATTCTGTGCAATGAATTTTGTAGACTTTGTGATTGATTTCTATTCACATATCACCTCACATGTATTTCAAGCTTTTACTAGTTTGCACACACTACACGAGTTACTCTTTGCTAAACACTGTACATGTTATTGTGTGTGTTTTTGGTCTGACCAACCAAGTTTGAAAATATCTTGAGAATTATGCAAAACATTATTTTGCCTAAGAAATTAAAGGATGAACTGGCTGAAACTTTCTTTGGAGAAATTGGGATTACAAATTTGGGTTTTTGAAAAATCATTCCGTTTCATCTCATACTCATGCATTGTGTTTCATTGATTTCAATGCTTTATGGAGTTCTTTTTCAAAAATTGGTTTGAGGTTTTCAAAATTGTAATTTTTTTTCAAAATACTGTGATCTGCTGCCTGTTTCAATCGATTCAGTCTGTTTTTCGATCGATCGAAAATTTTAAAATTCCTTTTAAAAATTTCGGAGTGACTTGATCGATCGAAAGTAATTTTCGATCAATCGAAAGTCATGAATCAGCTTTTTCAAATAGTGTTCTTTGACTGATTCCCTTATCTTTTCAAAAGTTTTTTCAAACCTCTTTTCTCTCTCCGACAAAGCAAGGATCTACAGCGAATTTTTTGTCGTTTTCCTCCAAATTTTTTGCTAAGTTTCTCTTTCCTCAAGCCGGTTAGTCTCTTTTGCCCCTCTTTTTTGAGTTTATTTGCATTTTTCATGCATTCTCTCTAAAATTTTCGAACCTCTCAATTTTTGGGATTTTTGATGTTGCAAGCCCAATTTTGTGCAATTGATTAATGGGTTTTTATGGGGACATGTTATAAGCTTGATTGTGATAGTTTGATTTGATCAATTTTGGGTTTTGTGAGAAATTGAAATTTCTAGGGTTTATGTTTAGTTCCGAATTGGGGATTTTGTTCAATTAGGTTGAAATTGATGAAATTGGCTTGTTGATTGGATGTAATTAGGCATTATAATCTATGTGTAATGTTTTGTAATGCTTAATTCATCCATGTACTTCAAAATTTTTCAAGTGGTTTTCAAATTTTTGGGGTTTTTGTTAGAAACTCTATGCTCAAGCCAATGTTGTGCAATTGAACTTAAAATTGAACTTTGTTTACTGCATTAGTACATGCATCATGCCATTTTAAATGTTCATGCATCATATAGATTTTTGCTCTATATTTTTCTTATGCTAACTTGCAGTCTGTCCTTGGTTTTTTATTTTTGTTGTTTGTTTTCTCTTGTGTCTCTGTCCTTTCCTTAGCATCATGCCTAGGAAAACTAGGGCTCTTAGGTCTGTCACCTCATTTACTCCTTCCCCTCCTCCCTTTGACTGAGAGAAATTTCCTAGTGAGAAAAATCAAGAGATTTATGATAAGCTGAACCTTAAGAGGAAAATATGGTCTGAGCGTATTGTCATCTTAGATGAGCTTGATCCTGCCATTAGGGCGAACTTTGAGCCTAGGGGCTGGTTACCCTTGGTGGATATTTCTGATCCTCCTCCACCTGCTACCTTGATTAGAAAGTTCTACTCGAACATCTCTATCCGCGTCTATGATTCCAACACTTTGGTAAAGAGTTGGATACGAGGCGTAGAGTACACCATTACTCCTAAGGTAGTGGCTGATGCTCTAGGGGTACCTTTGGTACAGCACCCTGTCTATCCTTATGATGAGTCTCCTGTTTTGAGTGATGTCATGTCTTACATCACTGGGTCATCTATCCAGTGGGGTTCTGATCCTCAGATCACCACTGCTGAACTTTCTGAGTTACACTATCTCTTCTTTAGGATAGCCTGTCACTCTATCTGGCCCATTTCTCATCTTCACACCATTCCTCTCGAGCGGTGTGTATTTTTGTATGCTCTTGTCACTGATGCTCATATCAGTTTTCCCTATTTGTTTCTTCGTTCTTTGAACGAAGTTTATAGGAGTTCATCTTTTGCTCATGCCCTTGTTCATCCTATTTTTATTCATAGGATTTTACTTTATCTTGATCTTGGTGGCCTCCCTTCCTCTGAGCCTGTTCATGTGATTACTCCTATAGGTGCGTCTTTTCTTAGACAGAGGGCTGCTCACCTTCGAGCTGGCTCTAAACACCCTAGGTCTGAGCCTTCTGGGTCCGCACCTCTTCCCTCTTCTTCTACAGGTCCTGCTGGTGAGGCTGTTCCTGATCCTGATGCTGCTGCTGCTACTGTTCCTCTACCTCCATCGGATGACTTTGATATCCGTTGTACTTTAGAGACTATCATGACCGTTCAGGCGGCTCATGGTCAGCTTTTGGTGGACCTTTTTGACGAGATCCGAGCTTTACGAGTTGATCTAGCGCGTCTTCGTTCACCCTTACCACCTCCTTTTGATGATGGATTGTGATTGCCCTTTGGCATTCCGTTACAAAAAGGGAGAGTAGAGTTTGTAGAGGAGTTTTGAAGTTAGGGTGATTTTGTTTGTTTTGTGGAGTAGATTGTATTTAGATGCTTCACCTTGTATATCATTTTTGGGATATTCATGTTAGGGGGAGTAACATTGATAGATATACATGTTTTTTTATTTATTATTTGATTCTTGTTTCTTTGGATTTACTGTTTATTGATTTATATTCTATGAGTTATTCATTGATATATGTCTTTATTATGTGTTGTGTGAATCATACAAGAATGTTATACCTGTTTATATACTATTTTCTGTCACACATGCGTTTATGCGTTTGTTGAGTATTTCAGGAATATACAAGTTGATTCAATTGAGCTGCTATCTACACTTGCAACTGATGGATAGTAGTTAGGATTGAATTTAGTTTTTATGAGCATTATTTTTGTAAAGGGCTTTTTAATTGTAAACTTTGAGCTTATTGTTTGTGTTTTGTCACGGATTGCCAAAGGGGGAGTTTGTTAGGTTCTAAAGATTTAGGATTTTATGTATTTAGAACTCTAATTTGTATTGTTGGCAAATCATGATCAAAACAGGTTATTTAGTCTTATTTAGACTTGCTCAAAGTTGGGTCTTTCATGTAAAGTTGGAATCGAGTGGCTGCAAATGCATTGGTGCATTTCGGCCTGGCTCGATCGATCGAAGGAAAGGCTCGATCGATCGAATCTCGGGCAGAATGTTTTTCTGCAGAATATTCCAGCTCAGCCCTAACTCATTAAACGTTTTGGGTTTTCTGTTTTTACCCTAGGTATATAAAGAAAAACCCTAGCAACGTTTTTAGAGTTGCTCCAGTTGTATTGTTGCTCATACATTACGGTTTTGTATAAATCTCTTGTGAGATCTAGAGGAGTTTTCCTTTACACAAAGCTTAGGGTTTTCAAGATAGAGATTACTTTAACATCTTGATGATCAACTCGGTTGCTACCATTGAAGCTTAAAGAATATCAAGCGTGGGTGCTTGTAGCTGATTGAAGAATTCAAGAAAGAAGGAGTCCGTGGATTCGGAGCTTGCACGTGGTCGTGTCAGTAAGTTCTACTGGTGGGTAGCATTAGGAAGTCAAGCGGGGAGCTTGTAAGTCCTTTTGTATGGACTTCGATTCTTTCATAGTGGATTCAGGTTTGCCTTGAGAATCGGTGGGTCAAATCCTCCCCAGGTTTTTACCGTGTGGTTTCTTGGGTAATCATATCATTGTGTTTTTTATTTTTCCACTGCTTTATATGTTTGATATGATTATTTGATTGTTTTAACTTAGAATTGCATAATTTGACTAAGTAACAACTTGGCTAATTAACTAGGCTAACCAATCTGGTTGTTTTAAGGGGTCTAAAACCGTTCAACAACAGGTGAGCAAAGGGGAATGCATACACTTACGCACTATACCCAGACTATCTCTTACTTTATTATGTTTTTCAAGGAGATAAACTGACTTAAGCATCGGAGGCTCTCTCGAGACCCTAGGTGCCCTCTTACATTGTTTCTTTGAAACAGGTACTAACGGCCGTCCATACCAGTGACAAGGAGCATACTGACGAGCAGTAGTTTTCTACTTCATCAGTTTGGCCCCGTTTATGAGGAACGATTGAGTTGCAATTCTTTCCAGCAAGTCATCGTATCTCTATCGACAAAGTTCTTCGAGACACATGGACACTTTCACTTCATCACCTCCTACGGATTCAATCGTCGTGGTTGAGTAGATCCAAGCTCGGACATTCGATGGCCAAGAGTTGATGAAGCAAAACGTAGAATTCAAACAACTAGGATTTCCCAAGAACTGAGGACATCCTAAGAATAGCAACGCTTCTTCGATGAGTCGTGATCGGAACAATGATGAAGACCACAGCCCAAGCAGCAGCAAAGCCACCTCTGAACGAACTAGGCAAACCATGCCCGATAAGGATCAGATGGTGGAAGCCATGAGAAAAGAGCTGGATGAGATCATAAGTGCTATGAAAAATGCCACAAACCAAGGTGGCATGCTTAAGAGGACAAACTCATCTTTCACTACCAAGGTACTTGAGTGCCCTTTTCCCCTCAAGTTTAAACTTCCACAATTGGAGATCTACAACAGCACAAAAGATCCTCTTGATCACATTAGTGCATTCAAAACAATCTTAGACCTTTAGCAAACACCAGACGAGTTGAAATGCAGACCCTTCCCAGCCACCCTCAGGGGGGCTGCTAGAGAATGGTTCAGCAAGTTACCAACGGCTTCAATTGATAACTTTGAGCAGTTAAGCGACTCCTTTGTTCGTCACTTCATTGGAGGCCAGCAGCACAAAAGGTTTACTGCATACTTGCTGACCATAAAGCAGCAAGAAGGAGAAACCTTAAGGGAGTATGTGAGGCGTTTTAACAAAGCGGTGCTAGAAATTGACAAGGATGATGACCAAGTTATAATGACGACCTTTCACGCAGGGTTGGTCAACCTAGATCACATTTTTTTCTCTAGGAAAAACTACACCAACGTTAATGATAGATCTATTGTTCAAAACCCAAAAGTATGTGAATGAGGAAGATGTCTTGGCCGTCAAGAGCCTAACAGGAAAACGAAAGAAGGATGAGGAGATTGATTTGCAGAACAGAAAGAAGGACCGTAAATTCAATCCTTCAAACAGTTGAGCTAGAAAGACTAGTCCAAAGATGGTAAAGAAGAGATTGAACTTTACTCCTTTACTGATGCCTGTTGATAAGATTCTTATGTAGATCAAAGACTATCCAACCCTGAAATGGCCAAAGCCCTTAAGCTCAAGGCCAAAGGATAAAAAATTTTAGAAGTATTGTTGATTCTACGAAGGAAATGGTCATTCCACAGACGAATGTCGTGAATTGAAGGGGCAAATTGAGGAACTCATCCAAAAAGGCAAACTCCAAGAGTTCATCAAAAAGGATTATCAACCCAGACCAATGACAAATGGCCTGTCCAGTGACGACCAGAATGAAGAACGGGATCGTCCAAAACCAACGGTAGGGGAATTCAGATGATTACTGGAGGACCATTTGCCAGAGGTTCATCTAGGACCCTAAAGAAGGCTTATAAGAGGCAAGCCAACTACGTCCACGTGACTCAGCTAGTGACGAAGTGTTGTTGTGCAGATGACATCACCTTCTCTGAACTAGATGCAAAAGGGATTAGCACAACGATCCTCTTGTCATCATGATAGCCATCGAGGGATTCAATACAAAAAGGGTATTGGTGGATAATAAAAGCTCTGTTGACATCATGTGTATGACGACCTACTAACAGATGAAGCTAGACCCGAAATGACTCCAGCCATTTGAGTCTTCTCTAAAAAGCTTCAGTAGAGGTCGAATCTACCCCAAAGGGCTTCATCTCCATATCCATCACGGTAGGCAGTTATCCAACACAAGGAACAAAACAAGTAGATTTCTTGGTGGTCAACTATCCTTCCATTTACAATATCACCCTGGGACAATCAACTCTCAATCATCTAAAAGAAGCAACCTCCACCTATTGCCTCAAAGTGAAGTTCCCAACTCCCAATGGGACTGGAGAAATCAGTGGAGGTCAGCCCCTGACCAAAGAACGTTATAATGCTATGTTGGCATCCAAAGAAAACCATCCTTGGATGATAAAAGAAGAATTAGAGATGACTGATGAAGAATATATGCTTGCGGAGGAGACCTTCCATTTGGAACTGGTTGAAGGTGACTCATCAAAGGTTAGAAAGATCGGGGGAGAGCTCCAGTCTCCATTGAAAGAAGAAATCATAAACTTCTTAAAAAGAAATTTAGATGTCTTTGCCAGACACTGTGAAGACAAGCATGGTATTGATAGACGAGTAATTAGACACCGCCTGAATGTCGGCCCAACCAAGAGGCCCGCTCAGCAAAAACGATGAATATTCGCCCCAGAGCGAAACAAAGCAGTAATGGAGGAAGTAGACAAGCTCCTTATAGCAGATCTCATTCGTGAAATCTACTATCTAGAATGGCTTGCAAAACATCATCGTGGTTAAAAAAAAAAAAAAAAAAAAAATCCTATGGAAAATGAAGGATGTGTATTAGTTTCAAAAACCTAAGTAGTTACAATTAGACTCTCATGAGTGAGGAAGACCAAGAGAAGACCCCGTTAGTAACCAACCAAGGTCTGCATTGCTACAAAGTCATGCCCTTTGGTCTGAAGAATGTAAGAACGACATGCCAGAGGCTGGTAAATCACATGTCCAGTAAGCAGATAGGCAGAAACGCAGAAGTCTATGTGGATAACATGCTCACAAAGAGCCGAGGGGTGTGTATTTGGCCTCAAGAAAGGATTGAACCAAACCCAAAGAAGCTGAAGGCTATATTGAACATGCTTCATAAAAGAAGAGCAAAGGAGGTACAAAGATTGACAGGACGAATCGTGGCCTTGAACAAGTTCGTCTCTAAAGTTGCAAATAAGTGTCTGCCCTTCTTTAAAATCCTCAAGCAGAATGGACGAGTGCAAAGTAGCCTCAAAAAGCACTTAGCAAAGCCTCCGCTCTTGAGCCTGTCAATACAATGAGAAGATCTATTCTTAAATTTGGTTGTATCCCAAATGACAGTTGCTTTAGCCTTGATTTGTGAAGAAAACAAGATCCAACGGCTTGTTTACTACACAAGTCAAGCTTTTCAAGAGGCTGAGATGAAGTACCCAAGGATGGAGAAATAGGCATTTGCTTTTCTCGTCATTTCGAGGAAGCTTCGTCCATATTTTCAAACTCATGTCATCATTGTAATGGCGGACAAGCCCATTAAAAATTCTATGAGTGGGCTCGATGCAGCAGGGCGCATGGTTCAACAGACGATTGAGCTTAGTCAATTCGATGTTGTGCACAAGCCGAAGACAGCAACCAAAGCCCAAGCTTTGGCAGACTTCATTGTTGAATTCACGCTTCCAAAACTAGACCTTAAGACAGAATGCTAGATAGCGTATTCAGATAGCTCAACTGTTACAAGCCTTGGTAGGATCAGCTATAGTCATCATCTCACCAGAGAAGGATATCCTCAAACATGGAGTACAACCAAAATTCCAAGCCAGCAACAATGAAGCAAAGTATGAGGTCATCCCTACTAGCTTGAGGATAGTCAAAGCCCTGAGGGCAAAGGACTTCAAATTGAAAATTGACTCCAAGCTTGTCAATTGGATAGATGACCAACGAGCAACGAAGGCGAAAGAGGAAAGAATACAAAAGAATTTAAGACTAACTCAACAATTGGTTGACTACTTTGACGATATCAAGATTGAATAGATCCCAAGGGAAAGCAAACTTGAAGCTGACAAAACTGGCTAGGCTGGCCTAATCCAGTAATGTCACAGACCAGCAAGGAGTACACTTGAAAATACAAACGACCTCAAGCATGGAAGGACTACAAACCTTTCCAAATCAAGGAAGATTATTGTTTGTAGGTTAGGAATCCCAAGAATGATCGTCTCTAATAATGGTTGTTAGTTCAACAACCATAAATTCAGAGAGTTTTGTGGAGATTTTGGCATCAAGAACCATTATTCGTCACCTAGGAAACCCCAAGTGAATGGCCAAACAGAAGTCACAAATCGAACTTTATTGAAGATCATTAAAGCTCGACTTGAGGGGGCAAAGGGCTATGAGCATTTCTTTTAAGTATGATGAGGCTCTCAACAACTAAAGCTAAAACTGAACTGCCTACCTGAAGTTAGAAACAAGGAGTGGCTTGATACCAGCAAAAGATGTCAAAACATCAGATAAGCAGAAATTTTATTAAAGCATTTCTTTTGAGTATTTCTTTTTAATCAAGTTATTTCCCTTACAATCCCCTTATTAAGGTGAATGAAATAAAAGAGCTTCCAAGCTATTTAAATGCGTGATTGTTCAAAAGTAAAATAAACTCCAAGGACATTAATCAAAGCTTTACTATAAAGCACAAAGCTTCAATAGCAAGTCCATAATACAAACCCTATCGACGAGTATAAAGCTCAGGTAGTCAATCTACATCAAATCGTCGACACAGATTCTACTGATGAGCATAAAGCTCAGGTAGTCAATCTACATCAAGTCATTGGTACAGATTCCACAGATAGGCATAAGTTTAGTAGTCAATCTACATCGGACCAACGATATAGATTTTACTGAAGAGCATAAGCTCAAGCGGTCAATCTACATCAAAGAAAATTCTGCTGATAAATATTAATTCAAGTTGGCAATCTATGATACAAACTCTACTGCCAAGATCAGCTCTGAGGTACAAACCCCATTATGAAAGAGCAAATCGTTAGTAGCCAGTTTAAACCTACACAGTGATATGAACTCTACTATCAACTCATCAGTAGTCAGTTTATGTCATCTCAAAACTGCAAACTTCACTGACGAGCATAAGTCCGCATAGCCAGCTTGTAACACCTCTACAAAGCTTCAACAGCATGTTTTCACCACAATTGATGGTAAACTTCACGAACAAGCTTGAACTATGTCTTTTATTGATGAGCTTAAAGATCAAATATACATTATTCCAACTCTATCGACGAGTTTAAAGATGGTTAGCTTATGTTATCTCTATAAAACTTTGATAGCTTATTTGTAGCATGACAATGTTACAAACTCTATTAAAAGCCTCAAAACAGGAGGCACCCATTGTTCATAACTTTGAAATAATGGAAATAAAAAAGAACTAAGCTTGCCCTGAGGGATGATTTGTAGATGCAGTGACAGTCTGTCCATCAACACCCTCGTCAGTAGCATCACCTCCTTCGGCAGCAGCAGCAACCTCCACCCCAACAGCAGTTGTCTCAACTTCAACTTCAGTTTCAATTTCAGCAAGAACAGAAGCAACTTCTTCAGCAACTCGTCTCTCCTCCTCCTGGGCTTCATCAGCAATCATTTCTGTGTCTAGAACTTCAAAATCCAAAGCTGAGAGGTAAATGACTTCACCTTGGTGCTTCAACATCCATCTACGGAGAAGTTCAAAGCCCTTTTTAATACTTGGTGAATAGAAGGTAGACGAAATGATCGGACTCTTGGAACTAAGCAATCACCCCTTCTCTGGCCTCAGCAGTTCGAAGGAAATCAGCTTGGAGTTCATCATCCTTTTGAGCAATGAGCTTCTTCTCAATCTTTAAAGCCTTTTTGAGCTTATCTGCCTTCTCCTTGGATTTCACGGCCTAGTCCATAGCTTCCTCTAAGTCCTTTCTTAGACGAGAACTTTTAGCCTCAGCAGACTCGACCTTAGATTGAGTGACGACCACTTTCTCCTTAACACTTAGGTAGTTAGTCATTAGTCGAAGGGACTCACTAAGGACCTAGAAGACAAAGACATGGCCAAATCTCACATCTTTGCAGAATGAAATCCAAAGAAGCGCTGAAGGAAAAACAAATAACATACCTATACCAATTTGTGGATATGACGACTAACAAGCTTGTGAGAAGGTACAGCAGAAAGGCCCCTTAGCTCCTCGTCAGTGATGATGTTGTGGGCTCGGCCAACGGTGGTAGCTGGGTCCTCCTAAACACTTTTCCCAACCTTGCCTTTCCCTTTGGAACGAGTGACGAGAGGAGCGGCAGCCGATGAAGGAAGTGCAAGCACCACCTCCAGAGAAGGAGTTTGGGAAACAGGAGCCTGGAACAACGCCAGAGCGATAGGCCCTTCAAACATTCCTTTGCCAAATTTTCGCCTCTTTGCATTAGGGGCCAATGAAGAGGCTCACTCTTCATATTGCTCAAATGAGCATACTTATCCTTACTTTGCTTAGTTTCCATCTTTGCAAAAGACGTACACTTGTCATTATAAAGATATTTTCTCGTCATAAGAAGTGCGTAATCGACGGTATAAGGAAAATTGTTCATCATTCAAAAGTAAAAAGAAAAAGAAAAAGAAAAAGAAAAGAAGAGCACGCTTTTTTCTTCAAGATCTATTTTTTCCAACACTAATTCGGAAGGTTCAGGTCCAAGATAGCACTCGTGTAACCAACGAGCACCTACAAGACCCTTAAAGTCCTTAGATAAGAGAGTAAGAGCAAACTCCAAAGCAGCTTCAATGCGTCCTTGGTATCACTCCTCCAACTCAGGTTGTTTAACAGCTGCAAAGCAAATAAGAAAGAAGGTTAGAAAATCAGAAATGAGGAAAACGAAAAGAATACAGAAACAATAAGAGAAAAATAGTGCACCAAGAGTGGGTATTTCCCATCTTTGCAATAACCTCAGGACCTCACCCCAAAGGTCGTTGCTCAACGTCTAAAATTCTCCGGACACAAAAAAGTAACATGATTTCCAATCACGAAAAGACGTAGGAAATTCGTGGACTACCTTGGTCTGCTTATCCCAAGGAGAGAGTTCAAAGTACCTGTATTGGGTAGAAGGTTTCAACTTATATAAAAACAGAAATTCATTCAGGGTGATCATCTCCCCATCATGAACCATGAACCATATGGCCATACAATTGATGACCATCCTCTAGGCATTAGGAACAAGCTGCCCGGGAGCAATATTAAGATTGGACAAAAGGTGGTGTATGAAAGGGTGAACAAGAAACCTTAATCCACAAGAGAAAGTAGCCTCATAAAAGCTCACCTCCCTATGAGCAAAGCTACAAGCTTTCTCACCATTATGAGGCAGCTCAGAGATGACCTTGCTAGGAATTTGGAATCTCCCCCTAATGGATTCCAAATCCTTACCATCTAAGAAACATTCCTTAGAAAGAGCATGGAATGGAATCACAGATGAGGATGAAGAAGCTCGCAATGAAGAGCAAGTACGCGAAGAAGGAGTCAAAGACTTGGGAAGTTTAGAAGGAACTAAGGGTCTCAAAGAAGAGGATGGCTTTGCCAGAGCAATTTCAAAAACCGAATCACTGCTAGAAGAGGAACTAGACTTGAATTCACCAATCCTAGCCTCAATTTCTCTATCACCCATCTCTACGTGATAAGAAATCAAGGAATGACGAATCAAGGGGTAAAAATAAAGAAGCACTGGCCTAAAAGCAGCACAATCACAGGGAAGAAACAAGCCAACTCGAGAACGTTTTCCACTAGACTTCTCAAGAAAAACTCCTAATCTAGCAAAGAAGAAGGAAACAAAAGGACACTTATGCCGAACCAAAGACAAATCAACCATAAATGGAGTTCTAAGAAGGAGAATCTTACCAAGATTTTGAGAAGCAAGGAATTTTGATACTTCAAACCTCAACTATGGAATCGACGCAGAAAGAGGAAGAAAGAAGATGAAGAGTTTTCGTTTATCTAAAAAATAAAAGCTTGGTTTATGGCGCCAAAAGCTCAAAACACATAAAAACCCTTACACGCACAACCAAGGCATGAACTACACATGGTCAGTACTTGACAAAAAATCACGTCTCCATTAATGAGATGGGATGGAAATTTCGGGAAGAGGAAAAGCAATCAGAAAACACCAAAGTTATTCCTCTACTTGTCTCAAAGAAGGAACGACTAAGGAATAAGGGGGCAACTGAAGAGCCACATTTGATCAACAAACCATCAGTTAATTTGGTCGACTGAGAGATTGTAGACTGTCAGTAAAATGGCTCGTCAGTAACACTGATGACTGTTACACACATTAATAATCCGGTCTTAAATCCTTTCCTTAACAAGGTCTGAACATTACGAGCTTTAGCAGACAGCCTTAGTCAGCTAAACTGTTCGTTGTAAAACTGTTACAAGACTTTAAAAAATGATATAATGGCATTCAAAAGGCTATTCAAAGCCTCCAACGTCTGGCACAATAAATGCCTCGAGCATTTATTCACAGGACATGCTATATAAGGCAAACAACAAGTGAGCAGAGGGGAACGTATACACTTATGCACTATACTCAGACTATCTCTTACTTTATTATGTTTTTCAAGGAGATAAACTGACTTAAGCATCGGATGTTCCCCTGGGACCCTAGGCGCCCTCTTACATTGTTTCTTTGAAACAAGTACTAACGGTCTTCCATACTAGTGACGAGGAGCATACTGACAAGTGGCAGTTTTCTGCTTTGTCATGTACTATTGGAACTTGCCATGGCAATTATTGGAGAGGTTAATGGGATAGTCTGCTTCACTTCATATCAATTTTATGAATGACTCCATCTAAAAACAAATGCATGACTTGAAGCAGGAATAGACACCTCATAGAAATGTGTTCACATCTCTAACCTCCTACCCAAATGAGTAACACTAAATTATGTACAACTTTTTGGGCCTGGGTACTATGTTTAAAATATATAGATTTGCTAGCATCCATCATTTAATTAAGAGGAGTAAATGCAGGAAATATTTTTAGAAACCGATAATATGATTTGTGATTGAAGTAACATCACTCTCATGTTATTCTACCACTAATATCACTTTATGATGAGAAACAACTGAACAAGGTTGAATATACCCAACACCATGTTTCAAGAAAAAAAAATTATAAATATCGAAGATATTTGGAGAAATTTGAAAAAATAACATAACAAATTACTTTACTTATAACATTTTTAGATATAGATTTTATTCTACTATAAAAAAGATAGTTTAAGAATACTTTTTAGCACACTTATAATATGCTTCATCACTTCTTTTGTAAATATTTCCCCTCCATCGTTCAAGATGTTGAATGTGAGAAATGGTATATGACAATTGTTTATGGCACAATTCTCCCATTTTTTTGAGTCTCAAGCAGCAATTGTTGTCCAAGCTCTCTCTCCTGTAAAAAATATAATCATACAATTGGTGCCCACATTGGACAGTTAAAACATTTATGCATTTTCCTAAACGTCTGTAATATCCTTTCCAAGGTTGTGGAGGAAATTTGTGGCCATGCCAATATATTGGCTTTCCTTGATCTTGTGGTGCAATTGGTTTACGGCCCTCTGAGGCTACAAAGAGCACTGCCACAAATATAAAGAACATTTCCAAAATGGATGGGAGCTTGCAATGCAGATTTGCCATGATGTGAATCAATGGACAAAGCTTCCTTTCTTGGTGGAAGTAAAAGTTTTTGAGATGGTTATACATAGTTTGGGGTATTGGGTTTATATATGATTTGTGCAAGAGGTAAAAAGAAACTGTCATTATGTTTTCATCGAAATGCATTTATTCTTCATCTATGAGTCTTTATATATGCGAACTTCTAAACAGACGAATTAAATGCAAAGTAATTAATTCAGTATTTTCTTTGAAACTCATTTATACTAATGGCACTCCAATTTTGTGTAAGTGTCATTTCATTCTTACTTATAGCTAGATTCATGAATTAAAATTGGCATGGGTCTTGTTAACGTGTGCTATTAGGACATTTATTAATTACCATTTTTAAATAGTTTGATACCAATTTTACAGAAAATATTAAAAAAATCCCAAAATAATCAGTTAATTTTTCATTTTGTCCATTCTAAAAATTATTTTAAAACCAATTTCCTTAAGGTATTCATTAGCTTTTCCCATCAAAATTTCAAAAAAGTAAAAAGACTTGTTAAAATTTATTAAACTTTTATATGACATTTTTTTTTTTTGATAATGTAACACTAATACTTCTAACATATTAAAATTATTTTAAATCCATGTAAAACTACTTCTAGTTTTTTCTATATATATATAGCCAAAACTCAGAGAAAATATAATTAGATATTAATTAGATTCTCAATTTTGCGCCACGTATCTCATTCAATTTTTGATTTTTTTTAAGTGAATTATTGAATATAAAAATCTAAGACTACTTTTAGATTGCACTGAAATTATTTCAGTGCCTGTGTTTGGCGTTTTTAGTGGGTCTCGTGCACTCTTCACAAGACCTACAAGTATTCTTTTCAGCAAAATTTTCATTAAAACTGGGTCCCATGGTACTATTTACACATTTAAAAATTATTTTGCTACAGTGTTTTCAGTTTTAAGAAATAATCGTTGTCCAAACAAATTCTAAGAGTCCAAATCTAATTAAATTCTAAATTGGATTTTAATTAAAATCAAATTATTTGCCGCAAATCCATGTAAGATTTTAATTTTGTGGCAAGTAAACTATTTGGCGCAAAAACCAAAGAGTTTAAAACCAACTAAATTCTAAATTATATATATATATATATATATATATATATATATATATATATAATGAGAAACCATTACATATTTTAGAAATATATGGTTTAAAAATGCATAAGTTAATACCATGTATAATTTGAACCTCTTCTAAAAAAAAAAATTAACTGTATAATTGTGATTATTTTTAATTATACCCGTGCATATGCACGAGACTGCACACTAGTTTAAATAACATTTGAAACCATTTCCAATCCATTTAAAACCAATCTAGATTTACTTTAAAAAAAAATAAAAACAAAAATTTCAATTAAAAATTTAATCATGATCTTAAAAGTCAATTATTCATATCTTATCTATAAAGTTTACACATAAAATAATTTTCACAATAACAAAATTAAGTTAAGAAGTAATTTTTTTTTCTCATAAAAAAAAATATTAATAATGAAAAATTGTTTTGGCAGGTCATCAAGAATTAATAATTTGAATATTCTACTAAATAATATCCTTAAAATTCTAAAAATGGTCATCAATATTATTTGTAAAGTTTACATATAAAATAATTTTTTTGCTTCACAATAACAAAATTAAGTTAAGAAGTAATTTTTTTTTCATAAAACAAAACCATTAAGAATGAAAAATTGTTCTGACAGGTCATCAAGAACTTATAATTTGAATATTCTACTAAATAATATCCTTACAATTCTAAAAATGGTCATCAATATTATTGAACTTAAATAGAAATTTTAATATATATATATCTAATGATGTTTATTTTTAAACACATTCTTGTGTATGCATAAGTCACAAAGTTAGTTATAGATAATATGTAGCGGAAAATATTCTTTTTGCATAAGCCAACACTTGATATAAAAGGCCATTTATATATTCTCTTTCTAAAGTGATGAAGTAGGTCAATAATTATCTTATGCATATGATATATGTATTATTTTCTCATAATATGTATATGTGTAGACCCTACAGTCATGTATGACCTACATTAATAGGAATAATGCGAATATCAAATACATGGAATATGTCCATCTCAAAATATGTTCAGTTCTCTTCCTTCCTCTCCTCCAAACATATGCAGAGGGCCTGTGTCTAGTCTTCATTGGCTTTAATTTCAAGTGCAGGATAATCACCATGACTACTTCACTAGTGAGAAACAAGACCAACATAACCCATTGGACCTCGCTATGGCAATTGTTAGAGAGGTTGATAGGATGGCCTGCTTCACTCCATATTAATTTTATGCATGATTCCACAAAGGCATGACTCGAAGCAGGAGTAGCCACTTCGTAGAAAATGTGTTCATATCTTTAAGCTCCTAAGTCCTACCCAATTGAGCAACACTGTGAATTTTGTGCAACTTTTTGGGCCTGGGTACTATGTTTAAATTAAATTTATAGATTTTCCAGAACCCATCATTTAATTAAGAGAAGAATAATTGCAGGAAATGTTTTCAGAAACTGATTACATGATTTGTAATTGAAGTAACATCATTTTCACGTGATTCTATTACTAGCATCACTTTTATTATGATAAACAACTCAACAAGGGTGTATATACCCAACACCATGATTCAAGAAAATAAATAACAATAAAAATAAATATAAATACTGAAGATATTTGGAGAAATTTGAAAAATAACATAACAAATTACTTTATGTATGATAGAGTTAGATATAAATTTATTCCACTTAAAAATAATAATAATCAAAGGTTACATCAATTTAAGAATATTTTTTAGCACACTTATAATAGGCTTCATCACTTCTTGTGTAAATATTTCTCCTCCATTCTTTAAGTTGTGGAATGTGAGAAAGGGTATATGCCAATTGTCTAGTGCACAATTTTCCCATTTTTTTGAGTCTCAGGCAGCAATTGTTGTCCAAACTCTCTCTCCTGTGAAAAATATAATCGTACAGTTGGTGCCCACATTGGATAGTTAAAACATTTAAGCATTTTCCTAAATGTTTGTAATATCCTTTCCAAGGCTGTGGGGGAAATTGGTGGCCATGCCAATATATTGGCTTTCCTTGATCTTGTGCTGCAACTGGTTTACGACCCTCTGAGGCTACAAAGAGCATTGCCACAAATATAAAGAACATTGCCAAAATGGCTGGGAGCTTGCAATGCAAATTTGCCATGATGTGAATCAATTGACAAAGCTTCCTTTCTTGGTAGAAGAAAAAGTTTTTGAGATTGTTATGCATAATGTGGGGTATTGGGTTTATATATATTTCATTTGTGCATGAGATAGAAAGAAACAGTCTAAGTTTTCATTAAAATGCACTTATGCTTTAGTGACTTTATGTGAATTTCTAACTGGACCAATTAATGCAAAGTAATTAATATAGTATGGTTTTTTGAAACTCCTTCATTTTATGCTATTTATGGGTAAGAATTTATTTTCCCACTCTTAATGATTCATTCTATAGTTTAAACTTTACTAATTACAACTTGTCACGCATTATTTTTTTTTCTTTATAATATAATTATAAAAAAAAGGGAACATATGACAAATATCAAATAGAACATCACAAGAATATTATAGAAGATTTTTATTAATTACCTATACAAAATATATTTAAAATCTTATGACAAATTTTATATTTCATTATTTATTTTTTGTAAGGAAGTGATGCTTCTCAAGTGCCAAAGGCCAAATTCATGTTGGATGAATTCCAAACGGCCAACTTGCAGATATCTCGGGCTACAGTTGTGGTGGAAATAAGATGGAATCGCCAGCACCTTTGAGGTATAAAATGAATTGCGATGATGCCACTTTTGCAGTAGCTCAGTCAGCTGGGGTTGGCGTCGTTATCCGAGATAATACAGGCTAGGTAGTAGCAGCATTGAGTAAGCGAATACCTTATCCGTTAGGTCCATTGGAAAGTGAGGCTATGGCAATGGAGGAGAGAGTTCTTTTCGCCTGGGATGTTGGTGTTTGTGAAGTAGTGTTTTAGTGTGACTCAAAGATTGTTTGCAACGCGCTTCTTGGACTAAGTGAACCTCCAGTAGTTATAGCTAATATCATTGAAGGAATTCAGCATTACCTCAAAGATTTTAGGCAGTTTCCGGTATCTCATATTAGAAGACAAGACAATCGTCTGGCTCGTATCTTGGCTCAGTATGCCAAGCATGTTGATTCTTATGTAACTTGAATAGAAGAAAATTCTAATATCATTGAGCTTTCATTGGCTCAAGATGTAACGGTTTTATCTTCTTCTTAATAAAATTTTGATATTCTTATAAAAAAAGAAAAAAGAATTACACATATTTTGAACATTCAAGCTTAAACCCCTCCCACAAGGGCGCCCCCACCCCCCCCCCCCCCCCAAAAGAAAAAAAAACCTTATTTGGGTAAGTACATTTTAGAGGAACAAGATTTTCTTCATTACATGATTTATTTTTTTGAAATTAATAGTGTGCGGAATGTTGTACTATTTAATTTTTAAACAAATACTACTAAATACATTTTCAAATTTTTTATATATTTAATCTAACTATAAAATGGATAATTTTTCTTAGTAAAAAAAATGTTTACCTACTAAACATTTTCAATCCCAGAAATTTCAGATCAGCATTATAGTCTTTAAAATTTTAATTCCTTTAATGGTTCCAAGGTGTCTAAGGTACTCTAGGATGTGGAAGACTAGTATAGATTTTGTCATAATTCTAGTTGTTTAAGTTTAAAACAAGGTTTAATTTCAGGATTTCTTTGTATATTCTATATTTTAAAGTTTGAACTTATATGAATTTTTATCTTTCAATTGATCAATTTTTAGTAATTATTGTACTATTGTAACATGATAGTTAAAAAAAAATGATATAAAATAATTAAAAATAATAAAATAATAAAATATTTCAAAAATTATATAAAATATTATCATCAATGACATAAAAATTTGGTCATAAATAATTTTATAGTAACAACAAAGTCCCTCGCAATTTATAGAATAGCGATGCCTCTTAACCTCTTGCAAAAACATTTTAAGGGACAGCTTAATGTCGTCATTATTATTCCTAACTAATTGTGAGGGGTTAAAAGCCTTCACAAATAAATTTTAGCGACGGAATTATTTGTCTCTAAAAAGTACGTCGTTAATTTGAAATTCATAAATAACTAATTGTGAGGGTATAAATGTCCTTACAAATATTTATTAACGATGACTGCTTTCTCTTGCTAAAAATAAGTTGCGAGGGGTTAAAAGCTCTCACAAATAAATTTTATCAATGCCATTATTGCGAGGGTATAAATGTCCTCACAAATAGTTATTATCGACGGCTGCTTCCTCTCGTTAAAAATAAGTTGCAAGGGGTTAAAAGCCATCACAAATAAATTTTAGCGATGTCATTATTTGTCACTAAAAAGTATGTCGTCAATTTGGAATTCGCAAATAACTAATTGTGAGGGTATAAAGGTCCTCACAAATAGTTGTTAACGACTACTGTTTCCCCTCGCTAAAAATAAGTCGTTGACTTTTCTTGTCGTTTGGTAATATATTTGTGAGGGCAAATTTGTTCAGTAGCGACTGTAAATTGCCCTCGTAAATTATTTATTTGTGAAGGTATGGTCGTAAAATCTCTTTTAGTGACAAGTGCAAATAAGACGTCCTTCGAGGGCCAAATGCCCTCGCTAATAACCTTTTGCGACGATATTTGAATTTTTGCGAGGGAGTATAGCCCTCGCTAGTAGACTCTTTTCTTGTAGTGCGGTCTACCTCAAGCCTACTTTTCCAATACAAAGTATATTTTGGTGCAACACTATTGGAAGCAAAAGAGGTGGCAAAAAGGCAAAAGGGAGAGGGAGGATTCATGGTCTAGATTCTATGAAAAAAAAAAAAAAAAAGGCTATTTGAGTGACTTTTGCATGTATAAATTATGATACATGCACAAAATTTTAACTCTATCATTTCCCATAAAATTATAAAATAAAATAAAACTCCATGTATTTCTTAAAATTAAGAATGAAGTTGAGTGTGTGTAGTGTAAATTTAACTTCAAGCATGTATTTAACATAATCTATATATACTATAAAACTGAAGTGTATTTAATATAATCTATATATATTATAAAACCGAAGCTTTTGACCAATATTTGACTTTTTTTTTAAAGCTTCCATGTTTTTACACATCAGTATTATTAAAAAAAGAAAAAAAAAACTATTCCTAACTAGGGGTGGCAATTTGTGTTCACGTGTCAGATTTGTGTTGTGTCAACTCATGAGTATCCGACTACATAGATCAACACTAACCCAACATGTTTATTAAACGGGTCAAGATTTCTCAACCCTAACATGACCCATTTATTAAACAGGTCAGTCGTGTTGACCTGTTTATCAGATTTTATCAAAATGAAAAAAAAAAATTATGAAAAAACAAACAAATAAATATTTTTAATATAAAATACAGAACTAACGAGTAACTGCATCACAAATAATAACTCAAAATTAAAGTATATACCAATATCAGAAATAATCAATCATAATATGTCAAAGAAAATAAACCACAACAACTATATGTTGAACATTAACCCAACTCATTTATTAAACAGGTCAGTCATATCAACCTAAATATAAAACAAACCTATTAAACCTTAACTCATAATCTATTAATTTTGTGTAATACTGTGTTGTGTCGAATTTACAAATCGTATCCAATTTTGCCAACCCTATTCCTAATCCGAAATTAATGTGAAATTAACAGAGGAGAAGCTGATGAAGTTCTTAAAGGTAAAGTCAGAAAGGGACATTGAGAAGTGGGAAAGCAAAATTTCAAACTAAAAAGTAGAGGAGAGTCACGTGGGATGGAAAATTCCAGAAAGGAACATACTTTGTAAATACCATTACATGCCTACATATATACAAAAATGCCACATTTTTTTTTCTCTTTAAAGAATCAATCAAAAAACATAGGTCAGCAGTTTCAAACACGAATTTATGGGCTTATATTTGGGTTGTTATATATATATATATATATATATATATATATATATATAGGAGGAGTGTTTAGGACAGATGACCAGTCAACTATAGAAGATGATGATGTCCTCCGTCCTAAACCGTCTCTACCGCCACCTCCAATTTTTCCTCTACCTCCTTTTGTCCCTGACAGCCAAACCCATTTAACCCACTCATCAAGCACATATTCAAGACATCTGTTTACCATTGATAATATTTCTCCTTCCAGGTGGCATGACGAATTTTTTAATATATATATGTATATGAAATTCACTGAAATCACCCCATAAAAATCAATAATAAAAAAAAAAGATCCACAAACTCGTATAAACCGGAATTGACTCCAATCCGTGCGATTCGAGGCAAAATTTTTATTTATACTGGGAGGACTGCTGATGTGGTCCTCCATAACCAATGAGATAATATCATCTATGCAAATGTATGTGTAAGCTTCTTAATCAGTACAAGGAATAAAAAATAAAAATGACCAAATGATGTTACATTTGCATAAATAACAACATTTTATTGGTTGAAAGGTCAAGTAAGACCACGTCAATAGTCCTCTTGATAGGTCTAATAATTTCTCCAAAATCAGACTTTTTGAAGAGAAAAAAAATAAGCAAAACAAATCTCAAAGTTAACAAAATGATACCAGAAGAAGAAAAGAAAAAAAAGAAATTTGGGGGAATGAAATTGAAAAAAATATACTTGCGATGTGATAGAAGAGAAAGTCTAATTTGAAGCCTGGGCTAAAATTTGTTAAGTTAAACTTATAACAACCTTCACCATATATAGTGCTTTTGGCCGGCCTTCGTATCCATTTTGTGGTGTCTTCAACTTGAACCATAGAAATTCATGTAGATGCCTTATAATTGGTTATCTTTAAAACAGAAAACATATATTGGTGTGTAGTATACATGCTCTGTCCTTGCCGTAACATGTAGTCTATAGTTATATCTGTAGTGTGAGTCAAGCATAAGTTGCTTAAATTGCTTTCTTTTATAATTTTAAGTATTCTTTTCTTCAAAAACAATATAATATAAAACACCCGAAAAGAACCTACTTGATTCTATTTTTCAACCTTAAATTCCTAGCAAACAAATATGTTTGTGTTGTTAATGTGTTGTCTAAGCTTCTAACGATAGCTATTTCTATTTGTACTACCGTTTCTATTGGAAAACACAGTATTGTTGTGGTTGGTGACATTGGGGTAACAACTATATTTTATATCAATTATATTCTGTTTTATATCAAGAAATATATGACAATCACGCCATGTATATATTTTTTTATAAATTTGATAAGCGCATTACTTTTTTTTTTTTTTTTTTTTTTTTGAGAATTGAAGATAAGACCATTACTAAGTGAGAGATAAAAGGAAAAAAAAAACTTTTGAAAATATATTACTACTTTTTTTTTAAATCTCTTTAAGTATTCTTCCTAGGCATCGTATGAGTTAATGACTAGTTTACTGTATACATTACATTCTTGTACATAAGAAAATTTATTGAGTCAATTTTATATAATTTATTATATGCTCTACCAATCCGTGTAATATTCATGTTGAGTCCAATACTATGTGGAATCTATGCATGAGCACAAGCCAAACGCTTAAGTTTTATCTTTATTAGCTTACCAAAGTCAATAGCGGGTGTGTCATTATGAATCAATATATAACAAGAAACGACTTAGTAATGTCAATAGATGATGCCCGATAATAGAAAACTTTATCAATTAAGCTAATTGAAACCTACTGTCTTGATGAACTTGTTAATATAAAAATTATAAGTTAATAATATATGATATGGCCATATATAGGAAGTGCACGTACCATATATAAAAGACAAGAAAATGAGGAAGAAAGGTAGGCGCACGAAGAGAGAAGGGTATGCAGTATATGTAGAGAGGTTTTATTTGAAGAGAACCATTAAATCTAAGTGTACTTTTAA
The DNA here is from genome assembly GCA_032727855.1 of Quercus ilex subsp. ballota. NCBI lineage: Eukaryota > Viridiplantae > Streptophyta > Magnoliopsida > Fagales > Fagaceae > Quercus > Quercus ilex. Next base: position 51,901,468 of record CM064917.1, on the reverse strand, counting down.
TATTGATGGAGTAGAAGAACCCTCCTTGTGTTGAGCATCTTCTGGCTTACTATGTATAACTTTTAACAATTTTAATAAAATTTATGTAATTATGTCGTCTTTACCTCAAAGTAAATCTATGTGTATTTTTTCTTTTATTAATTTTATTTTTATTTTGATAATCTGATTGTTGAGGACGGGGATTTGAGTTTGAACGTGTTTGCTAGAAACACCAAAAGGTATAAGTTGAAAATCTAAAGAAAGAGTAATACAACCAGATTTGTAAATAATCTGGAATAAAGCAAGTATAAAGTTAAAAGGTGGATGGCAATGGATTATGGATATGCTTGAGATAATTTGTAAACAAATGAACATAAATTTAATTTAGATTCATCACTACTGAATGCTACATTACATTGAGTTTCTCAAAGCCTAAGCCCTAGAGTTAAGGAGAAATTATTAAGTGTTCCGGAAATACATTACTGTGATAATCTATTCTTTTACATATATGATAGATTTCACAAAAAATTTAATTAATACCATGCCATCATACTCCGAAAATATATAATAATTACTTAGAATTACGACAGAGGAGTTTTGACCTTGAATGATAGATTTTTCAGTTTTTTTATTATTAGATCACCAAGTCCACTGCTCAAAGTTGACTTCGATGGAGCTCTGTTCATGGGTACTTCTCATGCTGGCATCGGTGTAGTGATAAGGGATTTAGCAGGAAAAGTTATAGGTGCGCTGTCGGAAAGGATTGCACTCCCTACAACAGTGGATGATGTTGAAGCTCTGGCTTGTAGGAGAGCAATAGAATTTGCGATGGAGAAAGGCTTGCAGCAGATTATTTTTGAAGGAGACTCGGCAACTGTCCTAAATTGTATTCAGGCTGGCTCACCTTGTCTGGCCCCTTTTGGGAAAGTTATTGAGGATTCCTTCTCCCTGGCTTCGCACCTCAGCCACTACTCGTTCTCCCATGTTCGACGAAAGGGCAATGTTGTGGATGATAAGCTAGCTAAATTAGCTAAGGGGGTGTTTAGTAGAGTAGTTTGAGATGAGAATTTTGTAATTTTTTGAAATACGTGTGGGTGAAAAAATATGTAAAAATGTGTGTAATGTTGTTTAAAATGTAAAAATGTGAGTTAGAAATTTGAAAACAAACAGGCCCTATCTTGATGTACCCAAAGATTGGTTGGAGGACATCCCTAGTAATGTTAACTCCCTTGTATTGATTGACAGCAGTTTTGCTGAAGTTTGAATAAAATTTCTTGACCGATTTCTCCAAAAAAAAAAATCACCAATACAGTGTTGTATAAAGGGTTTCAATGGATTGGGCCCAACGACAAAGGATGGAAGAACTAAAGTGAGTGGGTTAGCAACGTTTTTGGACCAAAATGATAAATTTTAAACATAATGGACTAAAATGACAATTGAACAAAGTTATCAAGTGTAAATTTGAAAATTTTGCAAAAAATAAAATAAAATAAAATATTAATTATTAGAGAGACTTACAGATTGGAGTCACTGGACTGGGATTTAGAGGCAAACTAGGATACTAAAAAAGGGAAGAGTACAATTGGGAAAAAATTCGTATTCTAGGAAAACACTACTTTTTCGAATTTTATATTTATATATGTATTAAAGTATAAGTGTTTGTGGAGAGTAGAGACCAAAGTTCAAGTTTTTAAGAGAGAGCTTCACACACATATACACTTAGATTATACTAGAGTAGAATTTCTATCTTGTATATATAAAAAATATATATATATATATATATTTATACATGTATTAAAATTTAAATTTGCGAATTTTGTACAACCATTTCGATGTTGGTACTATGCTTAAAATTTATATATTTTCCAGCATCCATCATTTAATTAAGAGAAGAGTAATGGTCTCATAAAAAATAAAAAAAAGAGAGAGTAATGGTAGGAAATTTTTTTTTTCCTTCAAAAATTGATAACATGACTTGTGATTGAAGCAATATCAATTTTCATGTGATTCTACCTAATACCACTTTTATTATGAGAAACAACTCTACAAGGACAAATATACCCAACAGGTCAACACCATGATTCAAAATAATAAATAACAATAAAAATAAATCTAAATACCGAAGATATTTGGAGAACATTGAACAAATAATATAACAAATTACTTCTAACAATTAGATATAGATTTTATTCCACTATAAAAAAGAATAATAACATACTTATAACAGGTTTCATCACTTCTTGTGCAAATAATTCCCCTCCATCATTCAAACTGTTGAATGTGAGAAAGAGCATTGCTACATATATAAAGCTTCCTTTCTTGGTGGAAGAAAAAGTTTTTTTGAGATGGTTATGCATAGTTTGAGATATTGGGTTTATTACTTTATATATGATTTGTGCATGAGATAGAAAGAAACTGTCTTTATGTTTCAATCAAAATGCATTTATGTGTCATCTATGAGGCTTTATGTGAACTTCTATCTGGACAAATTAAATGCAAAGTAGTTGATACGATATGCTTTTTTGAAACTCATTCATACTAATTGTACTCCAATTTTGTGCCAAATGTCATTCCATCGTTACGTATAGCTAGATTCATGAATCAAAACTTTAAAAATATAAAAAGACTCTTAAAATTTATTATACTTTCATATAGCATTTTTTTTAAATGTAAAACTTAAAAAATATAATCATAGGTTACATTAGTTTAAGAATATTTTTTAGCACACTTATAATAGGCTTCATCACTTCTTTTGTAAATATTTCCCTTCCATCGTTCAAGATGTTTAATGTGAGAAATGGTATATGACAATTGTTTACTGCACAATTCCCCCATTTTTTTGAGTCTCAGACAGCAATTGTTGTCCAAGCTCTCTCTATTGTGAAAAATATAATCATACAGTTGATGCCCACATTGGATAGTTAAAACATCTATGCATTTTCCTAAATGTATATAAAATCCTTTCCAAGGCTGTGGAGGAAATCGGTGGCCATGCCAATATATTGGCTTCGCTTGATCTTGTGCTGCAATTGGGTTCCGACCCTCTGAGGTTACAAAAAGCATTGCTGCACATATAAAGAACATTGCCAAATTGGCTGGGAGGTTGCAAAGAAGTTTTGCCATGCTGTGATTCACTCGATAAGGAATCCTTTCTTGGTGGAAGACAATGTTTTTTGAGATGGGTTAGTCCATGATTTAGGTTATTGGGTTTATATATCATTTGTGCATGAGGTTGAAAGAAACTGTCTAAGTTTTCATTAAAGTGCACTTTTGCTTTAGTGACTTTATGTGAATTTCTAACTGACCAATTAATGTGACTCTCACAAAAAAAAAAAAAAAACTGACCAATTAATGCAAATAATAATTAATATTGTAGGGTTTTTTTAATGCCAGTTATGAGTGAAAATTTATTGTCCCACTCAAAACTTTCTTAAAATAGATTGTTAACCAATACTTTAAGGGTTTAAACTCTACTAATTAAAACTTGCCACTTATAAAATAATTTTTTTTGGAAAAAATTCTAATAAAATAATTATAAAAAAAAACACATATAACAAATATAAAGCGAATTATTAAGAATAGTATAAATTTTTTTTTTTATTAATTACCTATACGATTCCATTTAAAATCTTATGACAATTTTTATATTTTATTTCTTTTGTGTGGAAGCGACACTTCTTACAGAATCACACATATTTTGAGTATTCAAGTTTGATACCACACTTTAGAGGTACAAGATCCTCTTTATTTCATGATCAAGAGCTCTTTTTTATTTTATTTTTTAATCTAACAACATACAGAATGTCATGCTATTTAAAAATACTACTAAATACATTTTCAAATTTGTTATATTTAATCTAACTATAAAATGGATAACTTTCCTCAAAAAAAAAAAAAAAAAAAAAAAAAAAAACACCTATTAAACATTTTGAGTCCCTGAAATTTTAGAAGTATTATTAGTCTTTATAATTTTAAAAATGAGTGTAATTAGTCTCTTTGATTACTTATGTTAGTTTCTTTGCATATATGTCTAATAGAGTAATAATGTGACATTGTTTGACAATGTGACAACTTCTTGTATTCAAAAAATGTACCTAAGTTTTGTCTATAAAAATGTACCTAAGTTTCTTTGCATATATGTACCTATGGTTGTCAAAATCCTGATCTGGATCTTACGATCCTACAATTTTATGATTCCATCTACTCAAAACGATTTGGATCTTTCAAGAATCTTAACGATCGTTCAGGATTGGTAGGATCGTACGATTTTAACGATCCTAAACAACCTTAGTTTCTTATAATCTTCTTTAACTTGACAGAAGGCTCAATTGGTCCAAAGTGAAAAATAAAATCCCAATAGATCAAGTTTTCCACTCTAATGTAGAGAGTGTCAGTTGGACCCAAATAAAAGATATCACAATAGAGTGTCACATTTTGAGGTTTTTTACCTCTTTAAATGATGTTTACAAATGGATGTAGTAATGTATGATAATTTTATCAATGAATGTATAATTTATGTAATTATTTAACATACTAATATGTTTTTTTTTTTTTTCTTAAATAACGTAGGATCTTACGATCTACGATCCGATCTTACGATCCACGATCCCACTTACCTCTCACGATCCTACGTAGGATCCCGATTCTTACAACCTTGTATGTACCTAAGTTTTGTCCTTAAAAAATTATACATAAACACCCATCAACCCAAACCCATTTTATTTGGTGTACCCACAAAATTCAAACCTAAACCCATTTCTAACAAGTTGATTTATTCTCAAATTCAAACACACACACACTTAAACACCCATACCACATTGACGGCTCCGATGTGGGTCTAATGCACTTTGTGCACACTATTAAATTCACTTAGTACCATTTTGGTGCAGAATCATTTCAGGCTATACCCAAATCCCATTCCCCACTACTCTTTCTCACTTTGTGGACACTTTACATTAACTTTGTACGAGTTTTGTTAAGTAATATTTGTTTTGTACCTATATAATATGTAAAGAAATTAATTCCCTCAAATAAACTTGATCTTGAATGAAAAGAAGGTCCAAATTAATATATAATTTTCCACTTTCTCTTACAACCTTTACAAGTGGTTCTAGGGTTTCTAAGGCCCTCTAAGAAGTCGAAACCTCGCAAATAGAAAGTGTTTGATTCTTTTGGTCGACGTCAACCTAACTTCTCCACTACGTAGTAGATGTTGGTGCAACACTATTGGCAGCAAAAGAGATGACAGAAAGGCAAAGGTGAAAGGGAGAATTCATGGTCTAGATTTTAAGGGGGAAAAAAAGCTAGCTATTGAGTGACTTTTGCATGTATAAATTATAATATATGCACAAAATTTTAACTCTATCATTTCACATAATAAAAAAAAAATTAAAAAAAAAAAAAACCTCCATGTATTTCTTAATAAAATCAAGAATGAATTTTTTTTTTTTTTTTATAAGATAAAAATTCTATTTTAACCTAATTTAAGTATAAATGTGTGTAAAATTTCCTTCTAGAGACTTGAACTCCGACTTTTATCCCATATACCCTTCAAGCATTTAAACTTGTGAAGTGATCATTGCACCAAGAATATGTGATAGTAAATCAAGAATGAAGTTGAGTGTGTAGTGTAGTTTTTACTTAAAAGAATGTGTTTAACATAAGTTATTATATGCATTACGTTCTTGTACTGTTGTACATAAGAAAATTTTATTAAGTCAGTTTTCTATAATTTATAATTATATGCACCACCAATGAATGTCATGTTCATGTTGGTCCAAAATTCTGTGCACTAGCACAAGCCAAACCCTTAAGTTTTATCTTTAGCTTACTAAAGTCAATCGAGGGTGTGTCATTATGAATCAATATATAACAAGGCACGACTTAGTAATGTCAAAAGATGATGTGTCATGACGAACATGGTTTTTTTAATAGATACTTTCAATTTATGGGTTATGGTGTCTGACGGCAAAAAATTTTACCAATTAAAATAACTGAAAATCATTGTCAATATAATAATTATGAGTTAATAATATATCATATAGCCATATGTATTAAGTGCACCATATATAAAAGACAAGAAGATGAGGAAGAAGGGTAGGCGCAAGAAGAGAAAGAAGAGTATGTAGTATATGTCGAGAGGTTTTATCTGAACAGACCATTTAAATCCACGTTTACTTTAATATGGATGGAGAACCTTCACTGTGTTGAGCATAGTCTGGCTCACTATGTATAAGTTCTTACAATTTTAATATATTTTCCTGTTGTCTTTACTCAAAGTAAATTTATGTGCACTTTTTCTTTTATTCAATTTATTTTTATTTTGATAATTTGATAATTGGAAAAGGGGATTTAAGTTTGAAAGTGTTTGTTGAAAACACAAAAAAATCTGAGTTAAAAATTTAAAGGAATAATAATACAACCAACTTTGTAAATAATATGGAATAAAGCAACTCTAAAGTTTAAAAGGTCGATGGCAATGGATTATGGATATGCTTGAGATAATCTATAAACAAATAAAAATAAATTTAGTTTAATCTCTAATGAATGCTATATCACATTGAGTTTCTCAAAGCTTGGGCCCTATAGTTAAGGGAAAATTACTAAGTGCTTCGAGGATACATTAAAGTGATAATCTATCCTCTTACATTTATGGTAAATCTCACCAAATTTTCCTCTGAAAGTATCTAATAATTAATCAAAATTAAGATAAATTTTCTTTTTTAAAAAATGTATATTTAGTTCTAATAAAATTTTCAATGCAAAATTTAATCATGATCTTAAAAATCAATTATTTGGATCTTATCTAAGAAGTTTAAACAAAAAATAAATAAGTGCTTCATAATAACAAAATTAAGTTATCAATTTTTTTTCAGCAAAACAAAACTAGTAGGAATGAACATTTTTTTCTGATAGGTCATTAAGAATTAATAATTTAAATACTCTACTAAATAATTAATATCCTTACAAGTTTTTTAAAAAAAGAATATCCTTACAAATTTGAAAATGACCATCAATAGTATTAAATTTGGACAGAAATTTTAATATATATCTAATTATTTTTATTTTTAAATACATCCATGCAAATGCATGGATTACAAGCTAATTATAGATAATATGTTGTGGAAATTTTTTTTTTTTTTTGCATAGGCCAACACTTGATAAAAACACTATTTACATATTCTCCTCCTTAGGTGATGAAGTAGGTAAATAGTCATTTTATGCACATGAGATATGTATTATTTTCTCATAATGTGAACTTATAGACCCTACAGTCAAGTAAGACCTACATTAAAAAGGAATAATGTGTATATCAAATACATGAAATATGTCTATCTCAAAATCAATTTGGTTCCCTCCTCCCTCTACTCCAAGCATTTGTAAAGGACCTATATCTAGTCTCCATTAACTTTAATTGTAAGCATGGGATAATCACCATGGCTACTTCACTAGTGAGAAACAAGACCAATATGACTTACTGGACCTTGCCATCAATGCCATGGCAATTATAGCAAAAGTTGATGGGATGGTCTGATTCACTCCATATTAATTTTATGCATGACTCCATCTATGAAAAAAACAAAAACAAAAACAAATGCATGGCTCGAATTAGGATTAGCCACCTCATAGAAAATGTGTACATATCTCCAAGCTCCTACCCAAATGAGTAATACTTTGAATTTTGTACAAGTTTTTTGGGCCTGGGAGAATGTTTAAAATTTATTGATTTGCCAACATCCATCATTTAATTAAGAGAAGAGTAAAGGTAGAAAATGTTTTCATATATTGATAACATTGCTGGAGCAACATCATTTTGTTGAGTCCCAAATAGTATTATCAACAATATTAGTAATCTAAAATAGCAATCACACACAAAATACAAATATTTACTTGGAAAACCATTTCTCCTTGAAGGAAAAAACCACGGGACAAATTCCGAATAATTTTGTTATCCTCAAATCAATTACAATATCTCTTGTATATGTCTCACGGCTAGAGGAAAATTTTCTTTTATTTTTCTTTGCTCTCACACACACTAATTATCTCTCTCAAAGGCGGCAACACTTTGCTCTCTCCTTTCTATTTTCTTATTTACGCACAACTCTCTCTTGGCTGTCTTCTTTTCTCTAAGCAGCTCCCTCTTGGCTGCTCTCTCTTTTTTCTTGTGTGGCTTCCTCTTTCTTTTCTTTCTCCTCAATGTGCAGCACACCCACATGCTTTTTATACACAAAAAAGCTTCAACTACCTTAGACTTCTTTTCCTATCATAATATGAATTCCTAACATGACTTGAGTTAGGATTCTTACAAGTGTTAATTATTAAACATAACTCCTACTTACATTTGGAGTAGGATTCTAGGACTTGTCAACCATGTTCACCTATTTCTAATTGAAATAGAATTCCATCAATGCTTGCATGGCAAGCTCATTATCTTGGGCACAAATTCTACATGATTGGACTTCTATTTGGTGTCATGCACCTCCCAACACATTTCACGTGATTCTACCACTAACATCACTTTTATTACGATAAAAAACTCAATAAGGGTGCATATACCCAACATCATGATTGAAGAAAATAAATAACATTAAAAATAAATCTAAATATTGAAGATATTTGGAGAAATTTGAAAAAATAACATAACAAATTACTTTATGTATGATAGAGTTAGATATAAATTTATTCCACTTAAAAAAAAAAATAATAATTAAAGGGTACATCAATTTGAGAATATTTTTTAGCACACTTATAATAGGCTTCATCACTTCTTGTGTAAATATTTCTCCTCCATTCTTTAAGTTGTGGAATGTGAGAAAGGGTATATGCCAATTGTCTAGTGCACAATTTTCCTATTATTTTGAGTCTCAGGCAGCAATTGTTGCCCAAACTCTCTCTCCTGTGAAAAATATAATCGTACAGTTGGTGCCCACATTCGATAGTTAAAACATTTAAGCATTTTCCTAAATGTTTGTAATATCCTTTCCAAGGCTGTGGAGGAAATTGGTGGCCATGCCAATATATTGGCTTTCCTTGATCTTGTGGTGCACTTGGTTTACGACCCTCTGAGGCTACAAAGAGCATTGTCACAAATATAAAGAACATTGCCAAAATGGCTGGGAGCTTGCAATGCAAATTTGCCATGATGTGAATCAATTGAAAAGGCTTCCTTTCTTGGTGGGAGAAAAACGTTTTTGATATGGTTCTGCATAGTTTGGGATAATTAATATAGTAAGAAACTGTCTAAGTTTTCATTAAAATGCACTTATGCTTTAATTTAGTGACTTTATGTGAATTTCTAACTGGACCAATTAATGTAAGTAATTAATATAGTATGGTTTTTTGAAACTCCTTCATTCTATGCTATTTATGGGTAAGAATTTATTGTCCCACTCTTAGTTTTTCATTTTATAGATTAAACTCCACAAATTAGAACTGTGACAGATTCCTTTTTTCCTTATAAAATAATTTTTTTAAAAGAAGAACATATGACAAATATATATATATATATTGAGAAAGAGAACATATGACAAATATAAAATGGAACTTCAAGAATAGTATAGAAAATTTTTATTAATTACCTATATATACGGTTCCATTTAAAATCTTATGACAGTTTTTATATTTCATTATTTATTTTTTGTGAGCCCAAAAAAAAATCTTTATTTGGGTAAGCACATTTTAGAGTAACAAGATCCTCTTTATTTCATGATTAATTTTTTTTTTTTTTTTTTTTTTTGGAACTAATAGTGTACGGAATGTCATACTATTTAAAATTTTAAACAAATACTACTAAATACATTTTCAAATTTTTTATATTTAATCTAAATATGAAATGAATAATTTTTCTTAGTAAAAAAATGTTTGCCTACTAAACATTTTCAGTCCTAGAAATTTCAGACGACCGTTATTAATTAGTCCTTAAAATATAAAAAATTAGTGCAATTAGACCCTCTAATAACTTCTATTAGTTTCCTTGCATATGAGTAATTTTTTGAAGTCTTTTTTTTTTTTTTTTTTTTTGATAAGGTAATTTTTTGAAGTCTAACAGACTAATAATGTGACATTTTTTAATGACGTGACAACTTCTTATATTTAAAAAATTACAAATAAGCAACCAGCAACCCAAAACCCAATTTATTTGGTCTAACCACACAATTCAAACGTAAACCCATTTCTAAGAGCATCCACATTAGTAGAGCCATAATTTTAGCTATCTAACTTCACCAAAAGCTATTTTATCTGTTTTACCTTTTCACTTTACAAAATACCCAATATCAGTGGTTTTATTTTAACTTTCAATACAATAAAATAATATAAAAAATATAATAAAATAATATAAAAAACACAATAAAATAATATTTTTTGGCTTTATTTTAGTATTCAACACAGCACCAATAACAGAGCACCCACCACCACCACCACCACCGCTTGCAACAAACCAACCCACAAAAGCCACAAAACCCAAATCCCACAAAACCCAGCAACAAACCAATCCACACCACCACTACCACCCACACCCCCACAAATCACAACCCACAGCCGCCACAAGACTCGCAACCACACAATCAACACAACCGGACCACACAAACCCACACCACCACTAAAACCACCGATCTAAACCACCAACCACACAAACGTAGACAAACCTGACCAACACCGGCCCACCACCACGAACCCACCCAGCCGACCCACACTGTGCCTTAAACATCCATGCTTCGATGTGTGTCTACTGCACTTTGTACACACTATTAAATTCACTTTGTACCATTTTGGTGCAGAATCATTTCAGGCTATACCCAAATCCCCTACTACTCTTCCTCACTTTGTGGACACTTTACATTCACTTTGTACGAGTTTTGTTAAGTAATTCTTGTTTTGTACCTATAATATGTGAAGAAACTAATGCCCTCAAACTTGATCTTGAATAAAAGAGGTCCAAATTAAAAAATCATTTTCCACTTTCCCTTACTTTCCTTTACAATGGTTCCAAGGTGGCTAAGCCCCCCCTAAGATGTGGAAACCCCGCTACTAAAAAATGGTTGAATCTTGCGGTCTACCTCAAGCTTACTTTTCCACAACAAAGTATATTTTGGTGCAACACTATTGGCAGCAAAAGAGGTGACAGAACGGAAAAAGTGAGAGGGAGGATTCATGATCTAGATTCTAAAGGAAAAGGAAAAAAATTGTTATTTGAGTGACTTTTGTATGTATAAATTATAATATATGCACAATATTTTAACTATATCATTTCCCATAAAATTAAAAAAAAAAAAAAAATCCATGCATTTCTTAAAATCAAGAATGTTTTTTTCAATTTTTTTTTTTTAAGAATTTTAATCTATAACGTTCGTTCCTAATGATAACTTTTTATCATCATATTAATTAAAATCAAGAGTGTAATTGAGTGGATGTGTTATGTAATTTATGCTCAAACCATATATTTAACATAATTTATTATATAAGTGTGTACTGTAATTTATGCACCATAAAGGACATGAAGATGAGGAAGAAAGGGTAGGCGCACAATGAGAACAACTTGAATCTACGTCTACTTTAATATGTATGGATCAGGAGAACCCTCCTTGTGTTGGGCATATTCTGGCTCATGATGTATAAGTTCTTTCAATTTAAATAAAAATTTTGTAGTCTTTCCCTCAAAGTAAATCTATGTGTACTTTTTCTTTTATTCAATTTATTTTTATTTTGATAGTTAAATAGATTTGAGTTTGAACGTCTTTATTGAAAATACCAAAAAGTATAAATAGTAAATCTAAAGAAAGAATAAGACAAGTGGCATTGGGGTGTATTCTGAGGTGCTGAAAAAGAATACTTTCGAGAATACTAGCCATACAAGTGGCATTGGGGCTTTGGTAAGTGACTGTAAGAATGGCCCGAGGGAGATTCCAATGGTCCAAATTCAACATTACTACAAGGGAAGCAAACAAATGTGTCGATACTCTTACTAGGAGGGGAGCTCTGCTGCCTCAAGATTTTGTTATTATTTTAGAATCCTCAGCTGAGGTGCTGTTTTTGCTTAGTTTGGATGTAACTGGGGTGTATTTTGAACGTTTTGTTTTTGCTGCTTAGTTTTTATTAAAGCTTCCTTTCAACCAAAAAAAAAAAAAGAATAATACAATGACGTTTGTAAATAATACGGAATAAAGCAAGTATGAAGTTTAAAAGTTCGATAGCAATGGATTATGGATATGCTTGAGATAATCTGTCAACAAATAAACATAAATTTACTTTGAACTCTACTGAATGCGATATCACATTGAATTTTTCAAAACCTGGACCTTAGACTTAACGTTAACATGATGATCCATTTTCTTATATTTATGATAAATCTCATCAAAAATTTAATTAGTGCTATGTCACTGTACCTGCAGTTCTTTTTTCTTTTTTTTTTAATTATTAGTTTAAATAGTTTGGTTAAACTAGTATAACAGTTTAAATGATTTTTTTTAATTGCAAAGTAACCAATACAATGTCGTTTAAAGGGTTTTAATAGAGCAGGCCTAATGACAATGGATGGAAGAATTGAAACGTGTGGGCTAGTAACATTTTTGGACCAAAATAATAAACTTTAAATTTAACGGACTAAAATGATAATTAAGCAAAGTTATTGAGTTTAAATTGAAATTTTGCTATAAATAAATAAATAAAAACTAATCAGAGAGACTTAGAGGTAAACTAGGATACCAAAAAGGGAGGAGTACAATTAGGAAAAACAGTCGTACCAATGCAATATGCATTAATTGTTTCTCATCTAAAAAATTAATTGAAATTTCTAGAAGTTTGCTGAAATATTCTGTCACAATCTCATCAAGTTGCTGCAAACTACAAAATATTGGATAAGCTTGCTACCTATTGATAGTTCTCTGCCAAGTCTTCCATCCCCGTACAGAAGTTTCCTCATTCGGTTTTGTGAAGAAGTGGCAGAGAGAAAAAAAGAGAGACAATTACTACAACTAGAGAGGAGTAAATAAGGCAATTGTGTCCTACATAAATACTACTTTTCTCAACTTTGATGTGGATTTAAGTACCAATACACTCCAATCTTCATTAATTGTTACTTATGTCTATAAGATTATTTTTCGAAAATCTAGAGATATCATTTTTGTGTTACAATTTTTGCAATAATTTTTGAGGTCATAAAAATTCACAATATTTTTACAACACTTTCACGATAAATTTTAAGTGATAAGTTGTTATTAGCTATTACTAGTAGGCAAAAAAAATTATTTCAGTGGTAAGTTCAAATTAAAACTAATAACAACCAATTACCTAGAATTTGTTGTAAAAATACTGTGAAAATACTGTGGGCGTGACATTTCTCAAAAAAAAAATAGTAGGTTCTTGAAAATGGTTGTTTATCACTCATAATGGACCACTTATTAAGCTGTGACAGATGATATAGTTATAATATTGTGAGTCTTTTTATATTTTATTTTATTTTTTAGTGAATAAAACGGCTGAAAGAGTGAATGACGTCTCCTACCATGTTATATGAAAGTTGCTACATGTGAGAGAGACACAAAGATGTTTTAAACTCAGGGATTTAGCTAAAGAGCTTGGTGTTTTGATAAAATTTAAAGTTTCATTAAAAAATTAAATTACGTATTGTGGTAAGCTCAATATTATAAAATAGTTATAAAGTTCTAGTGGCGGCGCTACTTGTAAGCAAAAGTGTTCACTAAACTACCTTTCTAGAAACACAGGACTACCATATTTTCCACACACAAAAAAAAAAAAAAAAAAAAAAAAAAAACCTATTATATAAATAATTATTTTTAAACTAATCTGTTTTTGTCAACCTTACAAATAGTTATTGACTACCCTAACTTGAGAATCTCAATAATTTGAGTTCAATAAAAATAGAATAGCCCGTACATCCATAACACTTTTAAGACAATATAACAAAAAATCCTAGATAGTAAGTTGTTGTTGGTTTTAAATTGAACCCATCATAAATATTAATTTTTTATCCTCCAATAATAATTTGTCACATAAGATTTGTTATAAAAATATTGTAAATGTAGTATTTCTTGCAAAAATAATTTTAACCTCCAAACATAATTTTTCAATTTGTCTCTCATTCATTTTTTGCCTTTTTATTTTGTTAGTTGAAGAAAATTATAAAAAATTCATACATTCACATTTTTAAAAATTAATTTTTAAGAAGAATTTTTTATTTTTTATCATATTTTATATAATTTAAGTTTCTTAACAAATATTTTTTTTAATAAAATTCCTATAATAGCCACGATAAAGTTTTGTTATGATCTAATATATTGCTAAAATATTTGCTCGCACACTCACACTTGCACAATCTCACAAAGTGACACGTTGGAAAATGGAATCTACAAATATCAAATTCAGATTTAATAAATAAACAAAACAAAACATGGATTAAAAATTAATAAGATATGATTAAACTTAGATTAATCCCAAAAAAGTTAAAAGGAATATTAAATAAAAAAGGAAATTTAATCCAAAAAAAGAAAAAAAGAAAGAAAGAAAAGGAATCTTAATATTATTGAAGTCCAATACAACTCAACTATACCTTCAAACGCCAAAAGACTCTCAAAACCCTCTCTCTCTCGCTCTCTCTCTCTCTATCTTTATCCATCTGGTTTCCGTACAGACCTATCCTTTCTCTCTCTCTCTCTCTCTCTCTCTCTCTCAACACTTTTCAATAATTTCAGCTTCTCATAGTAGAGCTCCCTTCAGTCTCATAAGAATAATATATACATAGTTGTTCAACTGTGTATGTCTGTGTAAATATTTATATATATTCATATAAATTGTATAATCTCTTTGGTTTCTTTCTCTCTCTGTCTCTCTCTCTCTCTCCCTGTCAATATATATATCTGACCCAAATCTTTGATTTTTCAATTAATTTCTCTATCTGGGTTCTTGCTATTTCGTGGCGGGAATAGTCCAATTGGCGGGAACCAACGTTCGATTCTGAGCTTTCTGGGAATTGGGTTTTGCTTGTAATTGCAAAATTTGAAGGTTGGTTTTGTTTTTGGAAAATTTTGATTGGGAAATTGGATGGCAAACCCGACTGGGAATCATCAAGAAGCGTCGTCTTCTTCGTTCAACGGACACGTGGCAGCAGCTGCGGGAGCCGGCGGAGGAGGAGGGAACCAGAGCAACGGGAACTCTACAGGGGCGGCGGCGCCGGAGAGTTCAGCCTCGGCTATGAAGCACAACCCGGGTATTTCATTGGATTGGACCTCAGAGGAGCAGGCCATTCTTGATGATGGGCTAGCTAAGTAAGTAAAGATTACCTTTTTATCTTCTTCTTCTTTGGTTTGCTTTGTTGGATTCTTTTGAGGTTGTTTTGAAGGTTTATTGCAATTGGGTTTGAGAAGTGTGATTGGATTTTGGGTTGTGAGTGGTCTTTTGAGTTCATGAAGTTATTAGGTGAGATGGGTTTTGAGAATTAAGGATTAAATTTTGGGTTCTGAGTGGTAAATTGAGTTCTGAAATGGGTTTTTGAGAATTAGGATTGGATTTTGGGTTATGATTAGTAATTTTTATTTTTATTTTTTGTGTTCTTTGTTGGATTCTTTTGAGGCCCTCTTGTAGGTTTAGTGCAATTGGGTTTTGAGATTTATGTTTGGATTTTGGGTTGTGAGTGGTATCTTGTGTTCTTGTAATTATAGGTGAATTGGGTTTTAAGAATTATGGATGGATTTTGGGTTGTGAGTGGTAATTGAAGTTTTTGTTGGATTCTTCTGTTTGGTTATTTGAGGTTCTTGTAGTTGTTGTTCAATTGGGTTTTTGAGAGTTTTGATTGGATTTTGGGTTGTGAATGGAGAGTTGGATTTTTTTTTTTTTTTTTTTTTGGGTTGCTAATTTGAGGTTTTTGTATGTTGAATTCAATTGGTTTTTGAGAAATATGATGGATTTTGAGTTATGAAAATTTATCTTTTCTGTAATTTTATTAACTGTGTAGTTTGGGTTTATGGATTTCAAAATCTAATTTATATTATACTTTTAAACCCATATAATGTGATTGAAGTTGCAATATTTCGACTTTTTTGGTTGTTGTTATTGTTGCTCTTGACACCAAATCTTTGGTTTCTAATATATTTTCCATGTTAATTCTAGTTCTTTCGTGGTTCTTTCATCCAAATAATATGGCCTTGGTACATACCTTGCAGATTTCCCTCAGAATCAAACATCATTCGGTATGCAAAGATAGCTATGCTGCTGCAAAATAAGACAGTTCGAGATGTGGCTTTGCGTTGCAGATGGATGACTGTAAGCTCTATTACACTTCTTGCTTGCATATTTTCTGAATAAGCATCAAATTAGTATTTCTGAAAAAAGAAAAATGCAGATGCATTAGTCAAAAAATGAATTGATGACATGCAAGAATAGTCAAGTGGGCTGAGGTAATGGCTTATCTGTCCATGGGGGATTATTCTCAACTAGAAATGGGTTGGTGACACCCTTCTGTTATTGTTTTTATAGAGAGAGGGAGAATAGACCTAAATCTTTAAGAAGCTTGCACTAGGAAATGTGCTAGGTTCAAAGAATCTTCTATTTTTTGTAGAGAGAGGGAGAATAGACCTAAATCTTTAAGAAGCTTGCACTAGGAAATGTGCTAGGTTCAAAGAATCTTCTATTTTTTGTTAGTAGATATCTTTTAGTTCATTCAACATCTTCCAATTGAGTACACACATGATATCTCATTGTATGTGAGCCATCTCATTCAGCATCAGAGTATCAAGTTTATGAGTTGATTTACCTCTGTACTTGTTCTCTCTCTCTCTCTCTCTCTCTCTTTTTCTTTTTCTTTTTGCCCTTTCTCTAGAAAAAGGAAAATAGCAAGAGAAGGAAGGAAGACCATAATTTAACAAGGAAAAACAAAGATAAAAAGGTATGATTACGATGATTTTGTGCTATCTATTATGCGATATTTTGGTAAGTGTTGAAGATTCTAATTTTTTTGTACATGTTGACTGTTGTGCAAATGTATGTTTGATTTATTCTTATTAGTTCCCTTGCTTAATCAATGTATCTATGCATCATGCCTAGAGAATTTTTTAGTACTAATTTTTTTTTTCCATCTCTCTCTCTCTCTCTCTCTCTCTCTCTCTCTCTCAAGGGGGAACCACGACCTAACTTTGTAAGCTTGAGAACATGCGGCAATTGTTCTAGAATGTGCCAAGCATTTCATAGCACGTTGGATATTTAATGTTATATATGACTCTTGCAGCTGATTTTGCCTACATGGAACCGCAAATATTATGTTTAATACCCTAAATATGAATTTCACCACATCTCTGAATATTGTGTTGGAATTGCTTTACATGTGTAGAGTAGTAACTGTAAAATTATGCTTAATTGTTAGTGGAATTTGCATCCTTGGAGCAAATGAAATATTATGCCATGAATGCTCAGGTACCAATTTTGCTTTTTTGGAAAAGGCCTTTCTGCATATTGAAGAATTATCAGATGGCAGTTCATCTTTTGTGACATTTATGCAATTATTATTGCGTGTTTCTTGATTGTTTAGTGGAAGACTTTAATGATTTCTTTTGAACATAGTCTTGAATTGGAAATTGTTTGTGTGACGTGTGTTTTTTCTTTTTCTTTTTCGTTTTTCAACTAGCCCAAGGATTGTAATTCTTTTCTCATTACCTGAAAGAAATGAGGGTTGAGTGTTTGGATTACCAGTTTTATTTGCAGCATCTTTTTTTCTTCTTCTCCCATTATCTTGTGAAGATAGGGATGTCTACATGTGTATATCTTGCTGCAATATTTTGGTTCTTCTTATCTGTATAGTACCTGTTTCTTCAGTCACCAGATGCTCTGCTAAATTATTCTTGTATTTGTTTCTCAGGAAAGAGTCAATGATCCTTCAGCTAAACCATCTCACTTTGCAGCACGGCCAAATGTTCCACCATATGCTCCACCAATGATTCCAGTGGACAATGATGATGGCATCTCATTCAAAGGTCAGGTTATATAATTTGTTTCCCAATTTCTGTGTAGTTCTCAGTAGTTCCAATTCACAGCATCACATGCTTGCACTATTCATGGATGCTTTTCTTGCATCTATATAAACTCATTTCCATAGTTTGTCTACACCTGCTTTTATATCATTATAACTGAAGGCTTCTCTATTCTGTCATCATCTTGTCTGATCTAACCTCAAATTTAAAATAATTACAAGCTTCAAGTTAACATTATCAGTTTCATCATTAAGTTGGCTGAAGATATTTGAATCATACTTTTTACTGTTGCTATTAAGTTGCTGGCAGTTGTATCCCACACTCAATTGTCATTTGAACTTGCAATACGTGTCTTTTGCATGTGTTTCTAAGTAAACCAGGGGTCTATTATGTCTAGGCTTTTCTATACATGCATCATGCTTCTCAGTTATGTTGGTGGATGAATGTTTTTCCTTTGTTAGATTATGGAAAATTACTACCAAAGAGCTGATATAAAAGAATTGATATCACCTTGGTTTCCTTCTTTATTAAGGAATTAAGATTTTCCCTTTGTTGATGACACTAGTTTTCTGATTTGTAGTTTTGAAGCTGTGGTTTTAATATAAATGCAAATTCCAATCTTTTTAGTTAATAAATATTACTGCAGTTCAGTTGGTGTGTGCAGTGAACCTTTATCAAGCCGATAATTTTTGAACACGTTGGATTAAGTACTCATATATAACTCTATGATGAATAAGAAAATCCATTAGAAGGCAGCAAGATGCCGCCTTGTTACCTGGCAAATATACAGGAGTGCCTGATGAAATGACAAATAAGAAGGCAATTTGAAGATTTGCAAAGCCAATGTTGAGTTCACCCAAATGAAATTTTCCATCTAATCCCACATGTTGGAAATTTTTTTTTTTATATTTTTTTTGGTTAATTTTAATTTCTTTGGACAAAAAATTTGGGTAACAATATTACTTTCTTGTCTAGTATTTGTAATATTAATTTCTACATTGGGTAGAAAAGATGAGTTAAGTGAAGAAAATGAAGAAAATTATTGGGTTGAAAAAAGTGTCAAACATTGGCTCAAGTGTTGAGTTCTCGAGTATTTGACACACCTGATATTCAATGGGTTACCTGTCCCACAAATAATAGGTTATAATATGTGTTTTGAAGCAGAGACTGTTTTCTTTGCAATAAACAAAATTTCATTTTTTAACTTGTATGGCCTCCTCCATGTCAAGCATATTTGGAAGCAGAGTTTGTTTTGTTTGCAAGGAACAAAGCCTTATTGTTTAAATTTGTATATCCTCATTTTTGGAAACTGTTTATTCTATGCCCTTGTCTATTATGTTGAAATTTTGATTATGCTGTTCGCAGCTATTGGTGGTCCTACAGGAGAGCTTCTTGAGCAAAACGCACAGGCCTTAAATCAAATTTCTGCAAACCTACAAGCTTTACAGGTGAGGAAGAACTTACACCAAATGTTTATTGATTTTACATTAGCTTTTATTTTAGTATGGAAATCATAGACAAAAGTAAAACTAAAAACCCAGACATATCATTATTCATTGATGATGAAAATTAGCAGTCCTCTCTGGAGGATCTTGATATACTTTTTTCTGTGATGTTATTAAAGAATATTTTAAATTTCTATGCTTGAATCAACATTATACAATTCAAGCTGATATGACTTAACATTTTGAAAGGAGTGCGTTTTTCCATTATGGTGCACTGTTGCTGATTATCTAACTAAATTGGGCATATTTTCTTTTTGATTTCAGATACCGGAGAACATCAATCTTCTCTGTCAAACTCGTGATAACATCCACAAAATCATGAATGAGTATGTTGAATTTGATTGATGTTTGTTTAGTTTTTTATTATACTGTTGCTTGCATGGATTGAGATGGATGTGCATATATGTACTTTTCATCATGTACATGTAAATATATATTTCTTAAATGTTTTTGCAGTGCGTGTTTTTATGGCCATCAGTAGAAATTTAATTCTACTGGCCTTCATTGCTAATCCTGTGTACCGTGACTACCATCATTGTTTTAGTGGCAATTTTATTAATATCAGGGCACATTTAGTTTTGGGCATTTGGCTCATATGCATACATTGGCTTCAATAAATCTACCAATCTTGGGCCTTTGTCTTAGTGGACTTGCATGTTATTGGCCCTCTCTAATTTGCATGTGCCAAAATCACCTTGATTATATATACAGACATTTGTAGAAGATTGGACATCATTATAAGATTTTGTATACTACTTTTACTTGCATTCTGAATGTTTTTTAGTTTAAAGATTAGAACATCAGGCTCAAGGATCTTCTCAGCTATAAGAATGCTGTCTTCTCTCTCTTAGCCAGTGGTCGGACCTGATCCCATCCCTTTGGTGGATAGCCTGCGGTGCTACTTGGCAAAGGGGCCTTACTTTAAAACCTGAATGAAACAATACCTTTTTTTTTGTCGTCTCAAACAAATTTTTATGCTTTCTAATGCTCCTTTGTGTTTCCATCTAGGTTGGTTGAATTTATTGTTATGGTTATAGACTACTTATCAAAATGACAAGATTTATGATCTCTAGAGGTTGCCAAGCATGCATATGTGTTTAGTAGGATTTAAATCTTTTAGCCGTTACCATTTCTGACTCATTTCCTAGAGGAGAGAATGTTAATGTGGTTAATAATTTTCTTCTACAAAATCTGAGATTGGTTTGTTTGAATTTTCTGTTGAGAGAGTTTTGGTCCTCAAATTTGTGTGCTGAATATAAGAATGACAAATTATTCATGCACATGTAAATTCTCTTATGATGCTTTGTCTACTTCAGCTTGAATGACACTCCAGAAGTAATGAAGCAGATGCCACCACTTCCAGTGAAGTTGAATGAAGAGCTAGCTAATTCGATCCTTCCACTGCCAAACCTCTCAATGCAATCATGATGGACCTCTATCGTTGTCTAGGCCGTGGATCTGTCCCGAAGAATGATCCAGCTTCTCAGTCCAACACTGGTCCTGCTCAACTGGGATTTCTCAAAGAAACCCTGACCTTGAAATGAAGAAAATAACTCTGCCAAGTTGACCCATCAGGTCCTGATTCCGAAAAATTGTCTGACCCAATTGTTTCAGTGTGCAGAAGTCAGTTTCTTTTTTTCTTTGTTAGCTGTTCATGTTTGGTTCTAAAATTAGCCATAGATTGTGACTTAGATGTTGATTAGAAATTAGGGAATAAGGGTTCTTTTTTGTCATAAAAATCAGTACTCATTTTGATTAAATGTTACTGTGTTCATGTTCATAGTGCTTTTTTATGTTCTGATACTATATAAATCTACTCACTGACCTGTGATTTTATGTAGTACTTTCAGCACTTGAATAATTTCACGTGAAGTATTACTGAGCGAGGTTACTGGCATGTGATTTTTAAACCTTTTTTTTTTTTTTTAGCCTAATCTAAGTATATATATATATATATATATATATATATGTATGTATGTGAAGCTCTCTCCTAGATATACCTTTGCCTCCACCCCACAAGAACATTGTACTTATAGAATGACCATCATATTAAGAGTACACAGTGATTATTCATACTTTGGAAAATCTGAGTATGCAACCACTTGATTTTGTTTTACAAGAACCCTCTTTTGATTTTTCACCATACATGGTTTTGCTTCGGAGTTATTTTTCCTTAAAAGGCCAAAAATAGTTCATAGAGCACGTTCCCTAACGTTTTTCAACCGTTATTGAATTTGTTTATTTATGTTCAAATTTTTAAAGTCTAATCTTTTTAAAGTCTAATATTTTTACGGGACTCACAAGCTTTTTTTTCAACAAATTTTTATTAAAAATAGGTCTCACAATACTATTCGTACATTTAAAAATTATTCTATTACAGTGTTTTCAGTTTTTAATTTTCAATAAAATAAGCAGTATTCAAATGGACTCTTAACAAAAAGAAAAACCATCTAAATGAGCAATCATAAGTTGGGATTATATAGTTGTTTTGAGAAAAGAAAATGATTGTCCACTCATTACTTATTGTCCCATAATGATTGCATAACTCATGGGAGTGGGGTTTTGACCATGGGACTCTTTCCCACTTTATTTTTTTTTTATGTGGGTGTTCTTTGAAAATTTTCTTTTCTATTTTGTTTTTCCCCATATGGGGCCAGTCAAGTCAAGTTCTAACTATACTGTTTTGGTGTACGGCAATTTCATTTTTGACAGTTTGGTTTAGCAGCCGGCGGCGATTACAAAACAGTGACAAGAGTTTTTTTTTTTTATTCCAAGCTTTGTCATCTAGAAGATAAATTTAATTAAACCACATAATAAATGAATAAAAAAATGTTACAGATTTAGGGGGGGAAAAAAATGTTAAAAAGATAACCCATGGCACATTATTTTGCAACAACTCACTCTCTTTCTCTAAAATGTAAACTGTTTCAGGGGAAAAAAATTGGTGCAAATAATTACTTTACTGTTATCTTTATACGTTTTCAATAAAAAAATATTTAATTTTTTTTTTCAAACTTTGTTTTCAAGAAATAGAATAGCGTCTAACCAAATAAATTTTGCATCCAGGACAAGTTACTTATCTTTACAAGTTTCAAATTATAATTTTTTTGTCACTAATATTATAAAAATAAATTTATAAAGCCATAAAATTAATATAAAAAATTGATAAAAATAAGCATGTCTAAATTGTTAACTAAAATTAAGTCTAAAAAAACAAGTCACCTAATAATAATAGGTAATTCATACATGCTCCGAGAGCAATGCTCCCCCCTCTCACATGAGGGGTGGGCCTCATGGTGAGACCCATGTGTGGGGCCCACCCCTCATGTGAGAGAAGGGATCTTTGCTACCAGAGCACCTAAGTTTTTTTCAATAATAATATAATACAAACTCTAGATCTCACATATAACATCACTAAAAAAGATACAAAAAAGATTTCATATTGTAGCAAAGTCTTTGTTAAAAAATCTTATTGCACTATATTTCTTAAAATTATACGAATAAAAACATATCTTACAATTCAAAGTCATATTTATGCTTATTGCATATCTCACTTGTTCCTTTAATCTCATGGATTACGGTCTGAGTTAAAACTTGAAGCTCTATGCTTATGGAAAAGTCAAGCATTAGAATAAAAAAAACAAAGGTACTACAATGAACCTATAAAAGTAATTTGCTTTCAAAATTACAAAACTGGATGAGTCACATCAACCCATTTGTGTTGCACAAGTTGTAAGAAAACCATTGGGTCTTGCTGAATTTTACGTGTTCAATTGAATAGGTGGTTCAATTAAACAACCGGATCGACTTAAGCACTGATTTACTGGGTTATTGGTCCGGTCATGTTTAATAACTATGATTGCATAAGCTTTGCCACACTTCTCAGATGTCAATCCAAGCAGCCGTTTGACTTGAATATATAGAATTAACCTATCCGGAAAAAAAGAAGAAAGAGTTGAATAAATTTGCGATTAAAGAAGCTCAATATTGTCTAATAAGTTGTCATGTGCATAGCAAAATCTTCTTGTTTTGTGTTTATTACAAAGATTATTCGCCTTTTATTTTTATGGACCCGAGTATTGACAAAAATTTCCACAACCAAATCTATCTTCAGGTCTTGTCGGCTAAGAAAAAAGATCTATATTAATTGGAGGTTCTTTGAATTTGGTTTGGACTGGTTAAACTTTATAGACCAAACTTATTTATTTTTGATAATTTGAAAGCTATAATGGAAAATGGGGATTCAAGCGCTAAATATGTTTGAAAAGGAAAGATGTGGAGACTGGAAAGAGGAGAAAAGGAAAGTGATTATGACTTAATTAGAATTGGTGTCAAAAGGAAAACATGTTTTATGCATGCTAAGTATGTAGATACCGTAACCTTTTTAACTTTTGACTTTAGTGTATATATATATAATAAATACGATAATATTTCAAATTTATGAGGTATGCTTTATGAAGGATGTTATATATTATCATATTAAGATACAAATTAGTTTTTGCCTTTTTGGTGTATGCTCATTGAACCTTAGTTTTTTTTTTTTTTTTCTTTTTTTTTTTCTTTTTTGGTGTGTGTGTTTGGCGAAGTTTAAATCTCTTATTTGATAGTATATAGTTTACTTCTCCATAAAAATTTAAATGAAACTCTGTTCATTCATCCACAGAATAAGATAGAACATATGCTAGATGGGTATTTATCGCCATTAACAATAAATTGTCCTAATTCTTGACTTACTTTGGTTTAACATTTGCTCCTACTAGTGTGTGCGCTTGGCGGCACCAAATACCAAACCGTAGGCTGCTTTTTACCATTAATTAACAAACTTAATAAGCGCCATGGATTACATTGGACATTGAAAGATAAAGAATGACGATGCATGCATCACTTTAAAGATGGATGGTTACACACGGAATTAGTTGAGTTGCTTTCAAGAAAAAATGTGTCATTACTCACTATCATAAATAGATTTTTAGGACCATCTTATACGAAAAGTTTAAGTGGCCCTCTTTATTAGGAGAAAGTGTACCTCTTTATTAGCATAAGAATTTGAGTTTCATAGGTTGTTCTCCAAGTTCATTTTTATTGGTTTAATTTGCTTTCGGGTTCATCTACCGACTTGACAATTAATAATGGAAAATAATGTGCACAAATACCTAATTAACTTCATAATTTCTCATGGAAACTAAGGTTGGATTGTTACATATTCATTAATGTACATGATTGCCCAAAGAATCTCCACTGTTTTTTTTCAAACTTATGAAAGAGACAAACCAAATTGCTATATGCTTTTGAATCTCAGATAAAGTTGAAAGTTAAAAACATTTTATACATGCACAAAATACGGCATGAAAGTGTAAATGGTATAAATACGCTATAAAAAAGCCTCTTTTTGCTACTTTCTTCAAGCCGAAAGAAAAAGAAAAGTATCTTCAAGAAATTCTGTTAGCTTCTAAAATACGTAGTATAAATCCAGTTTATTTAGCATCGCTTTTTTTTTACATTGTTTGACTTATTAAAGTTTTGTACTTTTGACAATAATAATCTCCGTTATTTTTGTAAAATTGATATAAAAGTTCCGAATAAATATACTTTCTCTCAACTTTTGGATACTCGTTCCTTTATGTAGATGGCATATTGGCATAATCTAGATAATAGATATACATATTATTTATTTATTTATTTATTTTGTCTCTTCCACAAACTTACCCAAGTTGTAACTCCAAAATTCTTGATAGAAAATTTGCGTGCAACCACCAATGCCAATGTCATTATCTTTCTTTGTCCTGGAAAATTATTCAACATTTCATAAACAGTGTTCCCTATCTTCACATGAAATTATAGTGGGATTCCAACATAAATTTATTAAATAAAGCTTATTATTATTATTATTATGTAAGAAGAAAGAGGATTAACTATTTGAGTATGTAACTCTACAGTTACGAACTTACCAGACAGACTACCTTACCAATTCCTTAACTTTCATCCTTTGAATATGCTTTTTGGGTACCAAACAAAGCAAAAAATAAAAAATATCTGTTTATGTCATTTTATTTTTGCCTGTTTCTCTTTATCTCTTTCTAATGTGAAGGGAAGCTAGTTTGCTTTAAAAAAAAAATTGTTATCCCAATGTGAGTACTTTAGTTTATATTTTACCAATAACAATTTGTAACGTTTTTTTTTTTTTAAATCACATGTAACATATTGAAGTTGGTGACTCGGTGGACTATAAGATAGAACCTCCAAATGAGGAAGATGATTTTGCTCGGTTTTGCTTTTGTAATCTTATCAAACAAGACGTCACACCTAGTTAAGAAAACCAAGAGAGAGAGAGAGAGGGAAATCTGCGACTGCATCCATCATCCATGACCAAATTGTCGTTAAAAGACATTTGAGGCTTTTGACTTTGAAGAGGAGAGAGAGAGAGAGAGAGAGGTTTGGTTGGAATCAGATAAATTTCAGACCACCCCACTAGAATTCATTGATATATATTTAGAAAGCCTTAATTTTGGAGTAGTTGCATATTAGAGAAAGTGGAGTAAGTTGAAAAAACTCTCCCTCCCTTTCCTCTATTTCTATATGTTATAATGGGAGTGTTTGACACGGTTTTGTTTAGTCCTTAAGACCATGGAAGAGACTAAAGTGGAAGGTCTGAAATGGGTTCTGGTGTTTGAAATAAAATAAAAGAATAATGAGCGGAATAGTGGAGTTCTGACGAAGGTGTTTCAGTTGAGATGCTTGAATTGAATTTTGCTTTAAAAGCTTTGAAAACTAAGAAGAAAGAGAGAAGTTGAAGTCTTAGGCTTCTAGATATATAATATTTGCACTCAACGAATATCTTTATAAAGCTCCACTTATAACAGAGAATGGGATGGTTCACTTGACAGAAAAGCCTCAGCTAAAGTTTTGATCAAGTATATTATAAGTTGGGACTTTTGGGATATATCTGAGAAGCTTTGATATGGGTTTTCACTGCATTTGAATGTAAGCCTTTTGAGAGGATCAAGTTACATACATCACAGAGAAGTCTTTGGGAGAACCCTTTATCCAAGTTAATGCAGAGAACTCGCCATTGAAGCTTTGTGGAATAACCTTTCATCTGTATTAGTTCAGGTAAGTTCATGGAATAGTATGGTTCTTCTATGCTCCAAATACTTCATTGTGTATAATAACTCTCTCTTGCTCATGTTTGAAAAACCTGCATTTGTCTATCTTTAAACATTAGTCTTCAGAAATAAGTCTGTTTCTTATCCATATGTTCATATATTCTGTTAGCTTAAGATGTTCTTTACTTGCAAAGAACTTATTCTATACAAATGAGGTTGCTTTTAGAATAGTTCTGTGCCATTAAAAAAACAAATCTATCTCAGTTTAGTTTTAACATAAATTCTCCTTTTTGGAGTAGTATGTAGTCAAAGTTTCCTTGTTTGCAACTTTGTTTGCTAAAATAAGCATCAGAACCGTCCCAAACTTAAGAATGAAAAGCTCTATCAGTTTCTCTCCCTCTCTGACTGGTTAGTTAGGTTCATGTTTAGGTTTGATTAAGAGCTTGTTCAATAAGTTTTAGTTTCTCTTTTTAGCTTGTTTGATGGGTATGGATTTCATTCTTTAGTTTGGTTCACAAACCAGTTTAGTTATTAATGGGTTGGTTAGAAAAGAAAATGAGTCAGCTTTGGTACATTTGTTGACTGTTGTAAACTTATTTGACAGGTTAGTTATGGGCTCCACACATGGAATGCAAGTCATCTTGCCCCTAATTTTCATTATGGTAATTTTCGCCTTGAGTTTCCCAGAAATTGCTGGACAGACAATCTCATCTAGTGGATACATAACAGGTGAGTTTTATATTTTTATGATTTTAAAATTTTATTTGAAATAATTTAAGGTTATGCTTGTTTAGAAAGAAATTGTCTGTTGTACCAGAATTGTTGTTACATAGTAATAATTTAGTAACGGTTGGAGATAATTAATCAAATTATAGATTTAATTTGAATTTTCTTAGTTCAGTTATTATTACAAACTACAGAAGGAGAATTATTGGTTAGAAAACATTATTAAATTATGTGGAAATTATTAAAACAAAGAATATTGCTAATAAGAGTGTGTTCGTATTAATTGTTGGAAAGCTGTATTTTAAGTTTAAAATGAGTGTTTGTAAAAAAATTAGGAGAAGTTATAATCGCAAAATAGAGTTCTGAGTTTTAAAAACACTTATTTAATCTCTCAAAATGTTTTACCAAACAGATTTTAAATAGAAATGATTATATTGTGCGCTCCTAATATGATAAATTAGATGCCGTGAATATAAAATTCAAAACATAAAAAAAGATGTTAAGTATGTGTTATATTGCAAATTTGCAATGGATTATAGCCCATTAAATAATATAAGTGCACTCTTTCATTAAAAAAATTAAATAAAAAAAATATTTTTTTTTTCCTTTATGGTGAAAAAGGATAACTCTCTATCCACGGCATCGGGAGAATAATCATGTGAAGGGTATGACCCATAACCCATCCACATTTAGGGAATGGCAACCCATTCTGTTTGGGGCGAAAGAATTATTTTCAAACTCAAATCTTCTAAATATTTTACATATCACATCCAATTAAATTTTAGAATTTTCATCCAAAATCCATTCCATCTTATTTGCAAAACTATATCTGTCATAATGTTCCATTTGTTTAACTATGAATCTCCGTGCCAATTTTATTGGGAACATAACATTTTTTATAACATTTTTTTTATTAACTTTTTAAGAATTTTTTTAAAATACAGGTTATAAGTGCTGCACAATCACTTTTATATAGACTTCTTAATTTTTATTCTCCCCCACAAGTTATAGGAAAAGTTGTCACCATTAGACTTTTTTAAACTCTTCTCTTAATAAAAAAAAAATAGACCACGTCATTGAGTTATAAAGCTTTTCACATTTTGACTGGACTTATTCAATTGGGTCTAAGTTAAATTAATGATGCATCTAAATTTAGGCACTATTAAATACTATTACACTTTTCAGCAAAACATATACTATTACACTATACCAAACAATATTTGTTATTAAAAAAGTCAAACAATATATTAAGGCATAAAGAAGGACACACTTACTTTTGTTATAAAAACTTTAATGGCAATATCTTAGTAATTTGAATACAGAGTTGGGTTTAGTACCTAAATTATAAAATCCAAACCTTTTCCAAATTCTAGCATGTTTACAAATTTGAAGCCCAAATCCATCTAAATAATCTTAAACCCTCACCATTAGGGTTGAGTTGGGTCGAAAAAATATACTAAACCTAACCCATTGCCATTCCTATCCACCTATTGATTCAATGCCTAATAGTTAAGACTTGCTTTATATATATATAAAAGGTCTTTAATTTTCAGAATGTTAGGAGCAACAAGGATAAGAATGGCATATATAGTGCAAAGTAGAAAGCAAGTTAAAATATCATTTTTTTTTTTAAAAAAAAATTTAATGTTGGCTCATAAATTCATAAGAAGAGCATTTCAAGGTCAATTAGGTAGCTGGATTCAGAGTCCATACTAGTTAACTTAATTGAGCTACTAATTTTTCTTTGTCTAGTAAACTAATGTTCCTTTTACCTGGTTTCATAGGGAGAAATTTGCTTCAGACAGACGATGTCTCTGAACCCATTGGACAGTCAGATGTTACTGTGAGGGTGGATCCTTTAGACCATTTTAAGAAATACAGAGGAGGATATAACATTACCAACAAGCATTATTGGAGTGTAAATCTCTCTCTCTCTCTCTCTCTCCTCTCCTAAATTCTAATGTAACTCGGTATTTAGAATTGCTGTTTGTTTTGTGCAGTCTACTATATTTACTGGAAGTTATGGATATTGCATTGGGGTGTTGTGGCTTTTGTGTGGACTTGTATATGGAGGTTTTCTATTGGCAAATATATACTGTAGTAAAACTAGAAAGAGTGGAAAGCTGAGGAAAAGATCACCTTGTCATAGGCAGTGTTACCTCTGGCATATTCTCGTGGTCATATCCTTGACAATCCTGGCAATGTAAGTCATTCAACTTTGTAGTCCACACAGAATACAATGCTAAAAGCACTACACCAAAATTTGCATAAATCTGTGGTACTTTTTTTTTTTTTTTTGGCTGACAAGAGTGTCCAGGGCTCTTATAGCACCTGACTAATCTCCAAGTTTGTGTAATTCAAGTTTCAAACCTTACCATCTTCTAAATTTCAGAAAACCTGATCGTAACACACAAATGTTTAATTCCATTCTCAGATTCTTCATTGTCACATGTAGACTGTTTGCATTTCTAACTGAATTAAACAAAACTAACTACAAAATTTGGTCTCCATGATATGGAAGTTAAAAGGACTTGTGCTTGGTAAGGGTGTTAGGAGAGCCATAGTTAGTTGGAGATTATCTGATGAACATATTTCATGGATGATCAAAACCAAATAAATGTATTGACAGCAAAACAAGTTTACAATTTGCGTTGTCAAGTGAATCATCCACACATTAGACATTGAAACAAGGTGATAAGAGACATCCTGCTGCGGTACAAGTATAACTGTGGTTATATCTTTCTATTATTTTCAGAGCTGCATCTGGGTTAGTTCTGGCGGGCAGTGCAAAATTTCACTCACAAGCAAAAACTGTTGTGAACATTATCATTAACACCGCAAATGAGGCATCAGAAACCATACACAACACAACAGAGGCAATGAATAACATCGCAAATAACTTGGAAACATCCAGTGAAAACAGTGAAACTTCTAGCTTCCTTACCTCCACATCCACGAAACTCGATGTTGAAGCTGCAGACATACAAATGCAGGCTAAGAAGAACAGGCGTCTGATTGACAAGGGTCTACGGATAGTGTAATTCTCTCTCGCTCTCTCTTTCTCTCTATTGGATATCAAAATGAAATTTTTATGCTAATGACATTTTTATACTTGCAGGTACATACTAACCACATTCATTATTTCGTTGAACCTGGTTACGGTCATAGCTTTATCAGGTGTGGGGCTGTGTGTGTGTTTTTGTTTCCAAGTATTAGTGATTTAGAGCTAAATAGTTGAAAGGGTCAACTTTAATTAAGTTCTAAGGTTTGCTTGGGACTTCAATTCAAACCTGCTCAATGTTAAAAAAGAATCCAAAGACTCCAAGTAAGCTACCTCAAATTAACTTGAGCAGAAAATTTTCTACTAAAAAAAGTGAAAATTCTAAACATCTAGTTTCTAGAACTTGCCTTGAATTTAGCAACATAAAAATTTCAGTAGTTCCAGTCCATCATCAATGACATAAAATCACTGAAAGTCAAAATTCTTCTCGTTTGCAGTCTTTGGAACTCTGGGGGTTCGCCGTGCTCTTCACTTGTGAGTATATGGAACCATTTGAACATGGACAAACTATCATAGCTGTTATTTTAGCCCATTTGTATCCGTTTGCTAACAGCTTTTGATTTTAGCTTATTTGCTATTGTACAGTTTTTCAAAACTCATTATGTAACTTCTGTTGCAGATTCATCATACTATGCTGGTTCCTTACAGTTCTATGCTGGTTGTTCTTTGGAATGTACTTCTTCTTGGAAAAGTAAGTTTTTTTTCTTTTCTTTTGCCATTTCTCATTTGTTCTATACTTCTATCTCTACAAAATATTATAATATTTCCCAAAATATGAAATTGACATAGGAAAGGAAGTTTGCACATAATAATTGAAAAGAAAATCAATTCTATTTCAGGTTCTCAGGTGATACTTGCACAGCTCTTGAAAACTTCCAACAAAATCCCGACAACAACAGCTTGAGCTCAATCCTTCCTTGTGATGAATTGCTCTCAGCTAAATCAGTCCTATTTGATGTCAGTGCAGGGATATACAGCCTTGTAAATGAGGTAAAATTATTAGTTTCCTTTGGTCACATAATTAATGGAAAATTGTCTTAAGTTGCTAAGTAAATGTCCCCTATTCTATGATTAATTGCATAACAAGCGCCAAAAAAGTTGATCTTGGTGTCAAATTAAATCTTAAAAGTCTTAATTGCATCAATATTTGCCATACAGTTTCAAACTATGGGGTTTATTATATAATTACTTTACTAACCTTGCCTGCATGGTTAATTAGCTATGAGTTGCATCTTTGTCAGTTGATTCTTTTTTTTGCTCACAACATGAGAGCATTTGAACTCATGAAGAGACTGTGCAATATCACCTAGCCACAAGGCTCTTGTCATTTTCTTCAAGTGGCATTGGTTATCTATAATTCCTTCTTGCCTTCTATATGCTGCTTACAATGAAATTTCCTAAACACATTACATACCAGCCAATGGAATATAATTTGATATAGAAAATAGATACTAGGTACAATCCTAAAATGATTTAGTTTAACATAGCGTGTAAATCATTACAATGCCAAAATCAGGGAAGAGTTCAATTAGCCTAAAGTAGTATCTTTTTAGAAATGTACTATTTACAGTCATAAAGTAGAAAAAAAGGATCAAGTCAAGGAAAAAAAAAGAAAGGGGCCAATGCTCTAATTGATTCAACCACTTTGTACTTTGTAGCCTCTTCAAAATGTGCCCTTTTATAAATGATCTCTAACCAAAAGTAAAGAATCAAAATTGGAAGAGCACACTGACGTAACAAAATATTAAGTACTTACCAGTCCAATTTCAAGTTGAACCTCATTAACTTCATCATGTACACAAAATACTGAAAATTCATAATTTTCTTTTGTTGGTAAATCGCTCTCCAGGTGAACTTGAATATATCAGTTCTACAGGCAACATCTTATCCAAATCTTGTTCATGTCTGCAATCCTTTCTCTTCACCACCAAAGTACCAATACCAGCCAGACAACTGTCCAGCTGATACAATTCGAATAGGTGACGTCCCAAAGGTATGCCAGTTGAAATTGAGAAAACTTTGTGCTTTCTTTATTGACAATTTATCTCTACTATTTAGCGATAATCTGCATTATGAATCCCGGGATCTTGTAGTATCACTGAAATCAGTGACAAAATCTGTCTAATCCATTATCTCTGATTATTTTTATCTATTTTGTTTTGGAAGGTATTGAAGTTACTTACTTGTTCTGAAGCCAACAATGCGACATGTGAATATGGATTTATATCCAATACCGATTATAAGACAGTGGAGTCTTACTCAAGTTCAGTACAAAATCTGCTAAATGCGTACCCAGGTATGGAAAGTCTGGTAGAATGTCAGTCAGTGAAGGATGCCTTTTCTGAGATCCTGCTAAACCACTGCAAACCTTTGAAGAGAAATGTTCAGATGGTTTGGGTGTCAATGGTCTTTCTGTCAATGATCATGGTGTTTTTAATTTTGATATGGATAGCACAAGCAAATCATGAGAAGAATCATCATATTTCAGATGGTTCTGTGAAACCCAATTTAGCTAAAGCAAATATGCTGGATGCAGGAACAGCTAAAGAAATTAACTGTAACCCAAATTCTAGCGTAGTCTAGAGCTAGCAATTAGTTTCAAGGAAAATACTAGAAGACAAACGCGCAAGCGACTTCCAAAAACTCTAGAATAGGATAGGATTATCATATACAAGATTATATATGTACATAAAGAAAGCGGAGATCAAGAAGAAATTGCGATGGGTGCAACAAAATTATTGTACCAGAAAACTAGAACACAATTCTTTGTTTTTTTGATACAGTAGAAGGCCAAAGCAGGGGACCAACCCCATAATGAAGTGTAAGGAAATATGTCAAGCAATAATATATTTTACTTGATTCAATTCTTAATTGCAGCATGCAGCATTTTAATAGTACCAAAACAGTAAACACATTGTGCATCTCTATCCCTGCATTTGTGAAGATTACCTTTCCAATCAAACTTTTAGTGAGTTTTCAACAATGAAGACTAGTTCCAACTTCCAACACTAAAATATTTCATCAACTTATTCTGCTGCAGTTTAATGATTATTGAAACTATAATATGAAGTAGTCGAATATGTGGTGTAATACCTCAAATGGTGTGGATTGTAATGAATTGATTGTATGAGTATATGCTGATTGATTATGTGTTGAGTCTCACACCAATTGTGTACTATATCAATCTAGACGTGTTTGGTTATAACTTAGAAGTGATTAACATTTTCCCAGATTGTGACACATGCTGCTTAAATAATGCTAAAGTTTTAGTTTAGCAGTTTTCTTTTCAAATAGCGCTATAAACCAACCGCGAGATGAATAGCTTGGTAAAAAGAAAGAGTGAGAACCTACACATAATGTCAACATTCTTTAAGAACATGGTTGGAATTAGCAAACTATATCCATAAACTGTAATAGCTAGATAGCCTAGATGGTATGGATTTGTGTGTTGATTTCGGACCACAATGTCACAGCAACTTGTGTCTTTAAACCTCTGTGAACCATAGTGCACGTATCTCAAGATAGATCCAGCAGGAGTCAAGACCACTAATCTTCATTGTTTTGAGCAGATTTTTGAGTTGTTTTCTTTTGTCTTCAACATTTTTGGATACTAAAAACTAAAACTCAAATATATGACTTGGATTTGCCAACACAACAACATTTGACCCTAACAATCTCCCCCTTTGGCAATCCATGACAAAACCACAATAGTACATGAATGTCCTTTGATATATTCTACTTGCAATACATCAAAATTAGCCTAATCTAAAACTTGAACTCCGGAAAACTTTGCAACAATAGAGCTTGAGTCTTGATACGGCTTAGAAACCTATCTTTGTTGGAATACATTAAAATGTCATTGCTCAAATGAATCAACACATGCACAATATAATAATCAATAAGAACAAACATGTGGAAAAAACATACAATATCATAAATATAGCAATAAAGCATCGAGTGTTTAAAAAATAAACGGTTACAAAAACCAAATGTAGAAGAGATAAGAAAAGCAAGTACATCAAAATGAATAAATCTCCCCCTGTACAAAAAATGTACTCTACTCTCCCACTCTCCCATAAGTGAGGCCTAATATATGGGATTTTTAATTTTTTGAAATGCTAAATTTAATCAATATTATAACACTCTCCCTCCCTTCACATGTGACCTATCTTTAATAAATGGAGCTCAAAACAGGGAATAAAAATTGCGTGAACTAAAACTTACCCTTAAAAAGTGGGTCCCAATGTGTGAGATTTTAAAATTATATTTTGAAGTAATGAATTTAATCATTTAATTAATATTCTAACACTCCTCCTTCAAGTGTCGACCTAAATTGGTTTGTTTTATTTTTCTCAAACCAAGAATAACCTGAAGTCTTAACTCTTAAGACAAGCCAACTTGGGCCCATCCTTGTTCATCCTTCATCGGTGTGATATTGAGATGTTTTAGATACCATGTGGAAACTTTCTTGATAAGTTTTGTGAAGTAATACACTAATAACAGAGAAGAAGCCAACCTAAATGAGTCAATTTAACTATATAAGACCAAGCTGTCAAATGGTTCATACATTGGTGAGTTCGTTAATGGTTGAGCTTGAGACAAATTTTCCATAAAAAAGAAAAACCTACATTTTCTTGCAGTGCAATTATAGTTACAGACTCTGCCCAGCCAATAATATTGTGTTTTGAACACACAATTTCAACCTCTTTGCTTACGGGTTGTGTGTAACATGTGTTACACGTCTGCAATAATAATTTTCCTTCCTTGTATTGCACACGTCTGCTTGTAGAGTCCAAATCTTCTATCCCACTCTTTCTGTTCCACTATATACTCCACAAATAAAAACATGACACATGTCCATCTAATTTATTTTTCCCTAAATTTATGCCTTCAATTATTTCAATTTCCTAAAATAAATAAATAAATAACCCATCATATTTAGGTAATTGAAATAATAGAAGGCATAAATTTAGGGAAAAATAAATTAGATGGACATGTGTCATATTTTCATTTGTGGAGTATATAGTGGAACAGGAAGAGTGGGATAGAAGATTTGGACTCCATGTGTGCAACGATCTAATTTTCCTTTATTGTATTGTATGTTATAGAGACATATACATATATATATATATATATATATATATATTAGTAATTTTCAGCCTTATTTTCTTATCATTTAGAACTTCCGCTTTTTAATTGAGGGCAAATTTTCAGCCTTATTTTCTCCTCCTTCTTATCACCAATTTTCTGTTTCTCTACCATTAGATTCTGCCTGCTGATGTTGTCACTTATTGTGGGAATGGTCTCCGTTCAGTTGTCCTCTAGATTGTATACAGCATCGGGGACTAAAACCCTTTCAACCATTACATCGGCTGGGGACTCTGTAGTGTCAAGTGAAGCACGCATGGCCCAGGGGGCATCTTTGCTCCTTCTTCATCTTCATGACTGCTTTGCGAATGTAACTCATCTTTCACTTTCTCTTCTTTCTTCTTCTTCTTCTTCTTCTTCTTATTATTATTATTATTTTTTTTTTTCATTTGCATCTTATTTTTTGCACATATAATTAATATACACACACAGATTTTATATTACCCTATTTATACTGTTACAAAAGTATACGCTTTGTTTCGGATGTATGTTTCCAACTGTGAGGGGGAAGAAGCATACACTTGAAACAATGTACACTTCCTCTTTCAAGAGGGAGAGAGATAGACACATAATGAGAGGGTGTGCAGAGAGACAGAGAGAGTACAACAAAGACCTTTTTATGAGAGATTTTGTTTTTTTAAGAGAGAGAGACGATGAGAGAATATAACACATTGAGGGTACTTTTGGAGTACTTCTTCAATCATCCTGCGCTCAATCACTATCTATATATATGCACTCTCCATGGGTTTAATGTAGTTTCCCCTTTTTCCATTACATATGCAAACGAATGTCTACAAGCTTTGTACCATCTATTTTTCTTTTCTTCTTTCTTTTTTAAAAGTCTTATGTTTATTGAAAAAAGTCTACTCGCATGTTTTGTTTATGGAAAATTGTTGTTGCACAAATGGAATTTCACACAACTGTACACACAAGAGGCGAGATTGTGTTTTAATAACTCAATTTCAGTTATAATTTTGAAATAGTTAAATTGTGAAATTTTATTTTGCAACCACAATTTCAACTAACATGTTGTGCACACACCCGTGTGTAATTAACATTACCTTTTATATACATACATACATACATATATATATATATATATATATATATATATATATATGGGTAGTGATTGAGTGCAGGATGATTGAAGAACCCCTATTTGGAGAGTGCATATAAACCCATGCAATATTACTCGACACAGTTAAAAATTGTGTTTGGAACTATAGTTATTAGTTTTGTACAATACGCGATACATATCCTATCATTTACAAAAATTTTCGTATTGTAAGACGAGACATCGCTATAAATTTTGATTTTTGTGTTAAAAAATACAAATTGTTTGGTGCATCATCATGTGAGAGATTATGTAGTTAGTGTTGTCAATCTAACATGAAAAACGTTGGTTTCCAAAAATTAAAGTCTTAAAACATTTTTCTTTGCCAAGCAATTAATGGTTTTCAAAACGATAGCTTTCAACTACGTAACAAAAGAAAGTTTCAATTTTTTTTTCTTTATTGACAGCACATTAGTTTGTAAATTTTATGTAGTAAAATTTGTGGTATCCTTAACACCATTTTACAATTTTGTGTCTTTTAATTTTATCATGGGATGGGGTCTTTTGTAAAGGGGTTAGAACTTTTTATTAATTGGGGCCTTAGGCTTAGGCCTTAATCTGCCAATGACCTCATGAATTAGTATCGAGATTTGGGACTAATATGTATAATTTTCTTTTTAGGTTGGATGGATCCATTTAATTCGTAACAAAGAATAATGTTGTTGTTGGTTTTTTTTTTTTTAATATATATTTAACAATTTTAAATAAAGTAAGAGTGGATACACATCCACATTCATGTTTGAATAATAAAATGAATGTGCAGAATAATGATTCTAGAAGGAATACAAGGATTTGTTGTGCGGTTACTACATACATATATGAACAAAACTTATGTATAGTTTCTTAATCGATGGATCTTATCTTATGTATTCCAGTTAATTTCAAAACATAGTCGTATTGATCAATACAACAAAAATTGTGATATTTTTCTAAGGAATATTTTAATTCAACAATATATAATATACATTGACAATTTAGCACATTTTAAATAAAACTTTTAAGGTTGATTCTAAAAATAAGTTATATATATATATGTGTGTGTGTGTGTGTGTGTGTGTGTGTGGGGCCAGCAAGTCAGACAACCCGGCCCACTTCGTTCCAGGACCGAAGGCCCGAGCCGAGGAGGCGTTCAAGGTCCGAGGATGAAAGTAAGAAGCCCAGGAGCCCAATAAGCCAGGCCGAGGATGACTCTGTCCTCGGACATCCGACACCATAAAGTAAACAGGCAACACACCATCAAGGGAGCCTTCCTGATTATTCAAAGAGCAGAGACCAAGTACCACGCGCCAGCAATGGAAGCACGGTGGAGGAGCAAGTTCAGGACGAACTGTCACCTCCACATTAAATGCCCTCAACTAACGTCCTGGCCGCATTAATGAGGAGAGGACTCCACAACAGTGCCACCTTAGTTGTCGCAACCCACAAAGAGGATGGGAAGGCGGCTGATGGGACAGGCACTCAAGTAATGGCCTGATTGCTCAACAAATGTAGGGTTAGGATCGATTGGGGGAGGGGTATATAATGTAAGGAACCCCTCCTGAAGGGGGGGGGGGAATAAAAGAGGACGGGAGCAACCTGTATTCTCAGAGAAAACCTTGTAATCAATCTTCAAAGAAATTATAAGAGCTCCAAGCCCTGGAGAACAAGTTCGAGGAGCATTACTACACATCCCAATTCACGCTTAGGTTATCTAACACACATGCAACTATGCATGGTCGTTGCACTTCTCACTAAAGCCTAGTTCTTGAGCCCATTCTCTATAAATTCATTGCAGGGCAAGCTGGGCTTGAGTCCACTCCCTCAACCCGTAGAAGTGCTCAAACCCGGTCCCTACAATATATATATATATATATATATATATATTAATGCAACCAAATGGTTGAATTTAATTAGAAAACTTAAAGTACAATGGCTAAATAATTGTACGTAAGTTTTAGCTTATATATGAGATGGATTCAAGTTACATTTGATGCATTTTTTACCCCTGGGCCAGGCAACCCAATAACCTGGTGATAAAATTATTTAATATGAGGAAAATAACAAGTTTTGGGGTAACATTCTATTACAGGGACGTGATGCATGGGCTTTGTTGGAGTACGTAGGGAGACTGGTAAGCATGTTGAAGCTCATATCAACTCATGATCCATGGTCATTCATTAGTTCATTTCGAGTGAGCTTCAATGAAAATGAAATATTGTTGTGTTCTAAAGAGATCCCTAGTGAGCAACACTTGAGAGTTGTTGTACCTGACAGTAGTGTTGAAGGCAATTTTGGAGGTGTAGGGTTAAGAGTAGACAAAAGTGATGGAGAAAGTGAAAGTGGAGGAGAAGGTGAAGGCTGTGGTGAAGGCCACGGTGAACATAGAGCTGAAGACAGAGGTGGCAGTAGAGGCAGAAGTGGAGGTGAAGGGGAAGGGGGAGATGGAGATGGAAGAGAAGGCCAAGGTAACATGGAAGATGGAGGTGGAGGTGGAGATGTAGACAAGAACTAGAGGTCAACCATATCCAAACTAGCAAAGATGTCCATCATGGTCACAGTCCAATCAACTGCTGCTAGCATTGGCTTTCGCTCCTGTGGCCAACATTCCCCGAATAGGATCTTCCTAGTTGCTATTTTGGTCACTAACTTAGTGGGATACCTTTGTTGCATAATTTCTATCTTGCTAATCCATAAGAAACCACAAATTTCAGAAACTTTGGGAGGGATTGGATCTATTGTTGTTTCCTTCGGGTTCATACTATTGACATCTATGTTCTTTGTCGAGTCTCTTGTTTGTTAAGAAAATAAGGAGTGGCTTTGTTCATATGATTTTGATCATGAAAAAATGCATGCGTTATTGACAAATATTACTCGATGTCCCCATGATATGCGGATATGGAATAAGTTCATT
Organism: Quercus ilex subsp. ballota; assembly: GCA_032727855.1. Lineage (NCBI taxonomy): Eukaryota > Viridiplantae > Streptophyta > Magnoliopsida > Fagales > Fagaceae > Quercus > Quercus ilex. The sequence goes on along the minus strand of CM064917.1, from coordinate 51,861,967 downwards.
TTAAAATATTTTATAAGAAATATAATACTTATTAAGTGTTATAATATTTGGGAAATTAGTTGTAGTTATACTGTGGGGCTCGTTATCCAAAAAGGTGATGTTAAAATAGTAGGAAATGGGCTCATGGCCCGACGGCCTAGTCCGAGGACGTTCATCTATCCGAGGAGGGTTAAAGAAAGATATTGTGGGAATAGTACAAGAAGAAGGGATGTAAATCATATATAATGGCCCAAAACGCGTCCGAGGATAAGATTCATCTCGGATACCATGATCCGAGGTATATGTAACTATCCTACTACTCAAGATACTTCGCAAAGTTGTATTAGAACTGAAAAGTGAATATAGAACGAAGGAGGAGCAGGGAGAGATAACAAATATCTTCTAAAGCTGCTACCTCCACATTAAATGCTTCCCAGCTAACTCTCTGGCCGTATTAATGTGGAGGTGATACATGAACAGTAATCAAGCAGCCTTATGGCCGCTGATTGAAGGTTCTGGGAGGTGTTGGATGGGACGGGAAAGAGTTCCTTGAAGTCAACTTACACGTGTATGGTGAAAAGGAGATTAGGGTGGTGATATATAAGGGGAGAGAAACAGAAAAGAAAGAAAGAAAGGAAAGATCAGAATATTAGAACCCTAAGAGATAAAAGAGAAACCACAGAAACTCCTAAAAGAAGAGGCCGAGGATAATATTTTCCCGGCTGGTTGACCTTGAATCTTCTAGGATTAGTTACTTTGGTACTTTTTCCTACGTAGTAGAACTAGTTCTTGCACCTACGCTCTACAAATTTATTGTTTGGGCTTGTTGGGTTAGAAACCTATCCCTATTCTGGGTCCAATCCAAATTGAGTCACTACAATTGGCATCGTCTATGGGAAGAACTTGATCTATTTGTAGGGAAAGGCAAGTGCAGCGGTTGTGATGGAAGGGGGAGCACTGCAGTAGCCAGTAGTGGGCCCATAGTAAGTGGATGTTAATCCACACCAGGCAGAGTCCAGGGGGTCTCAGCATGGTAATCCGTTGGTAATCCTTGAACGAAGAGTGAGTCGTGAGGGAAGTGTGCGAACAACCCACACTGATAGAAGTCATTCTCGAGGGAAAAGCCATATTTCCCATGTAAAGAAAGACAGGGACATGCAATGTGAGATTAATAGATTGAAAAAAGAATTGAGGCACGAGCGACGAAGGCGCATGGCTCACAACTCCAGGCAGTCCTCTAAGGAGTCAGATGACACCAGCTACAGACAAAGGTCAAGAACTCCACCCAGTGAATCTTTTTCCTATGATGAGGAGTACCACCGTAGACGAGAATATAAGAGTCCGCCTCGCAAGGGTTTAGGGAATGACACCCTGAATAGAGTGTTGAGTCAAGTTTCTAAATCGTCCTTCCCGCGACGCATTGAGGATGCAAATCTTCCTCGGCGATTCCATCAGCCAACGTTCACCATTTATAATGGTCAAATAGATCCAGTGGAACATGTTAGCCATTTCAGTCAAAGAATGGCCGTTCATGCTAAGGATGAGGCATTGATGTGTAAGGTCTTCCCATCTAGCCTGGGTCCAGTGGCGATAAGATGGTTTAATGGTCTGAGGGCGAATTCCGTTGACTCCTTTGAGAAGCTCACCCAAGCTTTTGGTGCCCGCTTTATCACCTGCAAAAGGGTTCCTCAACCCTTGGGATCGTTATTATCCATGTCTATGCAGGAGGGGGAAACCTTGAAGGCCTATTCTGATAGATATTGGGAAATGTTCAACGAAGTAGATAAAGCCTATGACGACGTGGCTATTAATACCTTTAAGGCTGGCCTTCCATCCGAGCATGATTTGAGGAAATCTCTGACTGGTAAACCTGTTACCAATGTGCGTCAGCTTATGGATCGAATTGATAAGTATAGAATGGTAGAGAAAGATCAGATACAGGGCCTAGGAAAGGCCAAGGTAATCCCTCAGGAGATGAGGGATTTCAGGTCGGATCGATACAATAATAATCGGCCTAGGAAGGACTTTGGAGGGCAACCAAGATCTGCTAACTCCCAGGTGGTTAATGCCGTGTTCCGAGAACCAGTACAACGGGTTCTGGAGAAGATAAAAAATGAGCCGTTCTTCAGATAAGATGGCAGGGGATCCTGTGAAACGTAACCAAAACCTTTACTGCCAATATCATCAAGATCATGGACATACTACCGAGGATTGCAGAAATTTGTGGGACCATTTGGATTAATTGGTCCGAGAAGGGAGATTGACCCAGCTTTTGCATCATTCCAGTGGCCGAGGAAGCCAAGCAGGTTCGACATATCGAGGAGATGCTTCTTCAGGACCCCCCTTAGGCACGATAAATGTTATATTTGTAGCCCCGAGAAGAACCGGGTCTTGGCCGTCCAGGGTAATTTCTGTGTCCTATTGCTTAGATGAGCGCTCCAGTTCGATGTCGAAAAATGTCAAAACAGGCACTCCATTGGTGTTGGGGTTTTTAGATGAAGATAAGGCAGGAACCATTCAACCGCATGATGACGCTTTGGTGGTTACTCTTAGAATTGAAGGGTGTGATGTGAGGAGAGTGATGGTTGACGAAGGAAGCGCAGCCGAGGTTATATACCCTGATCTTTATAAGGGGCTAAATTTGACACTCCAGGATTTGACAGCCTACAATTCCCCTTTGGTGAGCTTTGAAGGTAGATCAGGCATTCCGATGGGCCTGATAAGATTACCCGTCCAGGCTGGCTCGAAAGTAGTGGAGGTAGACTTCGTCGTGGTGAATGCTTTCTTTCCATACATGGCTATTCTGGGCAGGCCTTGGCTGCATACCTTGGGAGCCGTCTCTTCCACACTTCATCAAAAGGTGAAATATCGCTCAGGAAGCCAGGTATCAGAAATATTGGGAAACCAATCTATGGCTAGGCAGTGCTTGATAACGGCTATTCAACGTCGGCTAGAGACGGATACTTCGACCACTGCCGAGAATGATTTATAGCAATCAAAGACTCCGGTGACCCTCTTTAACACACCTGCCGGTGAGGTGGAGTGTGAGAATTCGAAAAGGGTGAGTGTTGGGGATGAGCCGGATAAGTTCTTTCAAGTTGGGGGACAGTTGCCTTTGTTGGAGAAGGAGCAATTGATTAAGGTCCTTAGAAGAAACATTGATGTGTTTGCATGGAATGCTTACGAAGCCCCAGGGGTGGATCCGAACTTCATTTATCATCATTTGAATGTTAACCCCTCTATTACTCCGAAGAAACAGTCACCTCGGCGCCCATCCAGAGTGCATGTCAAAGCTATCAAAGATGAGGTGGCAAAACTTAAGTAGGCAGGGGCTATCAAGGAGGTGTTTTATCCCCAGTGGTTAGCCAATACGGTCGTAGTGAAAAAGAAGAATGGCAAGTGGCGTGTATGTGTAGACTTCACCGATCTTAATAAAGCTTGCCCGAAAGATCCTTTCCCCATGCCTCGTATTGATCAGTTGGTGGACGCGACAGTAGGCCATCCCCGGATGAGCTTCCTGGACGCCTTTCAAGGCTATCATCAGATCCCACTGGCATTGGACGATCAGGAAAAAAACAGCTTTTCTCACTCCTACTGGAAACTATCACTACAAAGTAATGCCCTTTGACTTGAAGAATGCGGGGTCTACTTATCAACGGATGATGACGAAAATGTTTGAGCCACAGTTGGGCAGGAGTGTCGAGATTTATATTAACGATATGGTTGTGAAGAGTAAGATGGTGTCCAAGCATGTGACAGACCTCACAAGAAACATGCCTCACCCTGGAAAGTTTATGTGGATGGAGCAGCAAACCAGCGGGGGTCAGAAGTGGGGTTGGTTGTGTTATCTCCTGAAAAGGTCGTTATCGAGAAGTCTTTAAGGTTGGGATTCTCAACTACTAACAACGAGGCAGAGTATGAAGCGTTATTAATGGGGATGGCAATGGTCAAGAAACTGGGTGGAAAAACAGTGGAGATGATCTCGGATTCAAGACTGGTCGTGGGCCAGGTTAGAGGGGAGTCGGAAGCTCGGGACACCAGAATGCAGGAGTACTTGAGCCAGGTTAGGCGTATGCAAGTAGATTTTGAGTTTTTTGAATTATCCCATGTCCCTAGAAGTGGAAATGCCCATGCGGACTCTTTAGCTACCCTTGCTACCTCCTCGGTGCAAAACTTACCCCGAGTGATAATGGTTGAAGACTTAAACACACCTTCCCCAATGACGGGGGACTTGCTTCAGGTCCATCAAATCAGTTTGGCGCATAGTTGGATGGATCCTATACTGTTGTTCCTAGAGAAGGATATACTACCTGAGGACAAGTCAGAAGCTGAAAAGATACGAAGAAAAGCTCCTCGGTTTTGGCTGTCCGAGGACAAAAAGTTGTACAAACGTTCTTTCTCTGGGCCATACCTGCTTTGTATACATCCTGAAGCATCAGAGACACTTCTAGAAGAACTACATGAAGAGATTTGTAAGAGCAACACTGGAGGAAGATCTTTATCTCACCGGGCAATTACTCAGGGGTATTGATGGCCGAGTATGCAAAAAGAAGCACAAAAGTATGTTAGAAAATGTGATCAATGTCAAAGGTTTGCACCAAGCATCCATCAGTCAGGGGGAGTTCTTAATCCTCTTTCTAGTCCTTGGCCTTTTGCTCAGTGGGGCTTAGATATCGTTGGTCCTTTCCCTAAAACTGTAGGAAATAAAAAGTATCTGTTGGTTGGCACAGACTATTTTACGAAGTAGGTCGAAGCTGAGCCTCTGGCCAATATCAGGGATGTGGATATCAAGAGGTTTGTCTGAAAAAATATCATTACTCGATTCGGGGTCCCTCAAACTCTCATCTCGGATAATGGTCTTCAATTTGATAGCAAGGCTTTTAGAAAGTATTGTCCCAATCTGGGGATAAAGAATAGATATTCCACTCCGGCCTATCTACAGGGAAACGGGCAGGCCGAGGCTGTCAACAAGGTCATAGTGGGTGGGCTTAAAAAAAGGTTGGATGATGCAAAGGGAAAGTAGGTGGAGGAGCTGCCACATGTCCTTTGGACGTATCGAACAACGCCTCGGCGGTCACCGGGGGAAACCCCATTTTCAATGACGTATGGGGCTGAGGCTGTAGTTCAATTGGCCTACTACCAACATAAGCTAAAACAAGGTTATGATTCAAATGTAAAGTTGAGGCCGTTAGCCCCAGGAGATTTGGTATTAAGAAAAGTCTTGGGAACTACCAAAAATCCAACCTGGGGAAAATTAGGACCTAATTGGGAAGGACCATATCGTATCACATCTGTAGCAGGAATAGGTGCCTACTACTTGGAGGATTTAGATGAAAAAACTATACTTCATCCCTGGAATGTAAGCAACCTAAAGAGGTATTACTATTAATAAGAACAATTCTGTTTTACTTCCTTTTACAATTTATCCTAATTCCACAACTTGTGTTTCTCAGTCTATTGAAGTATTAAACAGAAGCTAAGTTATGTCAGGTCCTCGGACCACAAACTTAGTGAAAATTAATACCCTTTGACATCTATTGAAGTATTAAACAGAAGCTAAGTTATGTCAGGTCCTCGGACCACAAACTTAGTGAAAAATAATATCCTTTGACATCTAGTGAAGTATTAAACAGAAGCTAAGTTATGTCAGGTCCTCGGACCACAAACTTAGTGAAAATTAATGTCCTTTGACATCTATTGAAGTATTAAACAGAAGTTAAGTTATGTCAAGTCCTCGGACCACAAACATAGTGAAAATTAATACCCTTTGACATCTATTGAAGTATTAAACAGAAGCTAAGTTATGTCAGGTCCTCGGACCACAAACTTAGTGAAAATTAATACCCTTTGACATCTAGTGAAGTATTAAACAGAAGCTAAATTATGTCAGGTCCTCGGACCACAAACTTAGTGAAAATTAATACCCTTTGACATCTATTGAAGTATTAAACAGAAGCTAAATTATGTCAGGTCTTCAGACCACAAACTTAATGAAAATTAATACCCTTGACATCTATTGAAGTATTAAACAGAAGCTAAATTATGTCAGGTCCTCGGACCACAAACTTAGTGAAAATTAATACCCTTTGACATCTATTGAAGTATTAAACAGAAACTAAGTTATGTCAGGTCCTCGGACCACAAACTTAGTGAAAATTAATGCCATTTGACATCTAGTGAAGTATTAAACAGAAGCTAAGTTATGTCAGGTCCTCGGACCACAAACTTAGTGAAAATTAATACCCTTTAACATCTATTGAAGTATTAAACAGAAGCTAAAAAGGTGATGTTAAAATAGTAGAAAATTGTCTCATGGCCCGACAACCCAGTCCGAGGACGTTCATCTATCCAAGGAGGGTTAAAGAAAGATATTGTGGGAATAGTACAAGAAGAAGGGATGGAAATCATATATAATGGCCCAAAACGCGTCCGAGGATAAGATTCATCTCGGATACCATTTTCCGAGGTATATGTAACTATCCTACTACTCAGGATACTCCGCAAAGTTGTATTAGAACTGAAAAGTGAATATAGAACGAAAGAGGAGCAGGGAGAGATAACAAATATCTTCTAAAAGCTGCTACCTCCACATTAAATGCTTCCCAGCTAACTCTATGGCCGCATTAATGTGGAGGTAATGCCTGAACAGTAATCAAGCAGCCTTATGGCCGCTGATTGAAGGTTCTGGGAGGTGTTGGATGGGACGGGTAGGAGTTCATTGAAGTCAACTTACACGTGTATAGTGAAAATGAGATTAGGGTGGTGATATATAAGGGGGGAGAAACAGAAAAGAAAGAAAGAATGGAAAGATCAGAATATTAGAACCCTAAGAGATAAAAGAGAAACCACAGAAATTCCTAAAAGAAAAGGCCGAGGATAATATTTTCCCGGCTGGTTGACCTTGAATCTTCTAGGCTCAGTTACTTTGGTACTTTTTCCTATGTAGTATAACTAGTTCTTGTACATATGCTCTACAAATTTATTGTTTGGGCTTGTTGGGCTAGAAACTCATCCCTATTCTGGATCCAATCCAAATTGAGTCCCTACATATACTATATGTCATGATGTCATCAAAAACAGAGCAAATGTGAACTTTTAAGAATAATAAATTTAAAATATAAACTTATTGCTTTAGTGAATTGAATTTTTTTTAATAAATTCCACTAATTTAAACAGACAATAATTATTTTGTATTCTTTATTGCCTATGATTCAATTTTCTTTTGCATTTTCTTGGATTATGTTTTAATTGTTCCCAAAGCAACTCAACTTGAGTAATAATGTCATATTCCAAACCAATTGTTACTCATATAAATTTTAGGAAAATTAATACAAAATGATTTATTAGCCAATACAAAAATAGACACAATCATACATCAAATTCACTAAGCTGAATTCATGTACAAAAAAGGCCCAATCCGAGAAATGAACCAAACCCACCAAGCTCAATTCCATTTAATAAAACTAAGCCATAACCCATCAGGTTGTAACCTAATAAGGAACCAAACAAACCCCATTAAAAATTAAGCCTAATATGTACCCAGCCTTACAAGGCCCACCAGCCACCAATATTTCTAAGGTTACAATCAAACCCAACAAACAATCTCAAAAACCACATTTTGACCTTGTAACTTTTCCAAATTATATTTTGACCACAAAATTTCTCTAAAATTACAAATTTAATTCCAAAACTTTCCAAAAAGCACATTTGACACTAGAGCTTCCCCAAAATTACACTTTGATCCTTGAGACTCTCGAAATTACAGTTTGACCCTTAAATTTTTTTAAAATTATATGAAAACCCATACGATCAAATACATTACCATTTCAAACTCAAATTTTAAATAAATCAAATGCCTGCAAGTTTGATAATATTGTTAAGTGTAACTTGGAATTAACCTATTGTGTTTTCCTTTGTCTTTGTTTCACATGACTTTGCTCACCATGAGGATAGTGCACTTTATGTGATGGCAAGTTTGAGATGCCTCGACTCGACTTCTTCAAATGTTTAAGCATGAAACTAAACGCAAGCTTCTCGTTTTAGTGGAGACTAGATATGTCACGTCCCAAACCCAAAAGGGTCCAAAACATGAAAAACTGAGCCTTCAAGAGATATTGTAGGGGTTTTTTTTTTTTTTTTTTCTTTCCATTTGATAAAATAAATAAATATATTGATCTCTCCACAATATAAATCAGAGCTCTATGACACACTTACAAATAATACAAACTACAAATCATGTGTCTCCAAATATACATGAAAATCCAAAACTCTAAATAAATAAACACAAAATCACGATCCTTTCTAAGAGACGTAACCTCAACAAAAAATCTAGCCCTATCATGTCCAAGGCCTCGAGTAGAATTAACTATGGCCTCAAATAATTTAGTAAGTTAAGCATCAACAATTATAGCACAAATCTCCCACTTAGCATAATACTCCAACCACCACCAATAAACTAAGCTTCATACCCGACGTATAGCTAATTTATTTGTAAACACTACAATAAAATGTATTTTCAGTGAAGAAAATTTTCGTCACTAAAAGTCCAGTTTTTCGTCGCTAAGGACCTTTAATGACGAAATCCACTAATTAGCGACGAAACTTATTTTGTCGCTAAAACCCCATCACTAAAAGTCCTGGCAATGAAAAATTTCATCACCAAAAGTTCGATTAGTTAAAAAAAAAAAAAAAAAAAAAAAAAAAACTTTTAGCGACAAAAACGTTTTGTCGCTAAATGTTTTCCTCGCTAAAAACACTATTTAGAAATGAAAATATTTCATTGCGAAAAACACTTTAGTTTATTAAATCATATTTAATGACAAAATTAACGAACAATTTCGTCACTAAAACTATTTTCTATTACGTATAGTGACGAAAAAGTTTGTCACTAAAACTTTTTTTAAGAAAATCCAGGCACATATAGTTACAAAAATTTTCGTCACTAAAACTATTTCTTACAAAATTCAGCTACATTTAGCGACGAAATATTTCATCACTAAAACAATTTTTTGTTGCTATATTTGGTGATGGAAAAATTCGTTGCTAAAACTTATTTTCTGTTTTTATTTTTTTCATGGCTTTGATATTAACTTGTAACCTATCATTACATTATTAAAACCAAACATTTGAGTAACACATTTATTTCAACAACACATTTATAAAAAAAACAATCCATACATTCCACAAATAAAAAATAAAACAAATATCCAATTCAAACTCCTTCCATACAATAACTGTTTGCAACATATACAATAACACATGATGTTTTATAACAATACAAAAAGTGTAGGATAATAAAATTAGGACCAATAGAAGATGTCCTCAAATGTCTTCCACTAAAAGCCACCAATAAGAAATCTGCACAAATATAAAAACAATACTACATCAAAATCATAAAATAAAAACATTAATTATGTTATAAGAAACATTTCTAACAATGCTTACCACTTTTTTCAACAAGTGCCCATACTGCAATATCACGTGTTGTTCCACGGGTATTTCTGCTAGTAGATCCTATTTAGACATTACCAATGTTAAAAAATTATACATTCCATATACATTATAGCTAAATTAAGTGAAGTATAATCTCAGTAGTAAAGACAAGGTGCAATTGTAATTAAATATGTTCTATGTAATTACCAGTGGTGCTAGCTAATATGCCGGTAGGCTACGCTTCCGCTCTAGAAGAACTTTGTGTGAGAGGATTTGCTTCAAGAGGTGTTCCTTAGATTGGACCACCGTTATAGATGCCTCACCTCGCGAGCATGTAAGTCGTCCTAGTGCCATCTGTAACTAACAAACATACATATAATGGAACAACAAAGTTATTACAAATAATGGAACAACAAAGTTATTATCTAATGTAATAATTCTAATAAGAATAACATCTATTGTAGCAAACAATACATCACATTTATAGTACCTTATGGATTAAAGAATTAGATGACTTATCATCATTGTCATCGTCACCAACAGGTGATACATAATCATCATCTACCATAACCTCTATTTCTTTTTCCTCTTACACAATTGGACTGAGCAGAATCCTTTAGAGAAGTTGAGATGTGCTTTAATCCCAAAGCATCAATTCTCTCTTGATTTTACCTCATTCTATCCAATCTTGTCATCTCATATTTTGGTATATGGATGTATTTGGCATTTTTGGGCATTTTTTGAAACTATGTATTGACATGAAAGATAAATACAATTACTACTAACTTTACAAATCATAGTCCACATCATTATCCATATCAAGTAATTCACAAGTGCAAAACTTGAACACAATTACTACTAACTCAACACAACAAATGACCACATCAATATCCATATCAAGTTCAAGATAAGTACAAAACTATAAGAAATTATTATTAACTTTACATATCATAGTCCACACCATTATCCATATCAAGCAACTCACAAGTTCAAAATTTGAACACAATTGCTACTAACTCAGCACAACAAATGACCACATCAATATCCATATCAAGTTCAAGATAAGTACGAAAATATAAGAAATTACTACTAACTTTACATATCATAGTCCACACCATTATTCATATCAAGCAATTCACAAGTGCAAAATTTGTATACAATTGCTACTAACTTAATACAACAAATGACCACATCAATATGTATATCAAGTTCAAGATAGGCACAAAACTCTAAAACAATTGCTACTTAGAGAAGCATAAAACATTTAAGACAATTGTTATGAACTCTACATATCATAATCCACATCAAGATCAACATCAAGTATGTCATGCTGTTCATTTTGATTAGCGTCTCTTGAAGTCCCACCTTTAGGAACAACCTCAGTTTCAACATCACCCATACAATACTTAATATTGTCTTCAACATTGCTACATGTGATGTTGACCATATAAGGTCTCACTCCTATATACATCAAAGCAACATACACTTAACGTTTAAGTCCTCCTCTTTCTCAAGATTAAGAGTTAAAAGATAGGGCTATTTAAAAAAATGGTGGACCAAACTGACTGATCGGACAGACCATTCTAATTAGTTTTGGTAATTTTTTTGCTAGTTCTGATCTGTACTAGTTTTAGAAATTGAAAAATTTTATCTTCCGATGTGGTTTTGATGTTGTGAAAAATGTAACAACAAAACAAACAGAGTGTAATATATATATATATATATATATATATGTAGAGAGAGAGAGAGAGAGAGAGAGAGAGAGAGAGGTAATTCCAAAATAGAATATCAATAGATATTGATACCAAAATATTACATTATAGTTACCGGCCCTTTCTAATATTATTGGTATATAAGGCTCCAATTTTTTATTTTTTTTATTTTTTTTTATGGGCATGAAATATAACATTACTTCAATGGCAAGAAAATTAAAAAGGCAATCATAAAATTTTTCACAATTTATCATTTGTTGTGGTGACAATTTTAGGGTTTTTTTTTTTTTTTTTTCAAAATAGAGAGAAAAGTGGCAAGTTAGTATTGGTGCAATATCATTTTTATATGATCCCAATTTATATATAATTTTTATTGTTTTCTAATTAGAATATGATGAGGTGACATATCAACATGTTATGAAACAAATTATATGAATAGAATTATTAAGATGCAAATAGATAATCAAGTCACAATAAAAATTTCAGAAAAGTTCTAAATGTTTTTAATTTTTAACATCTTGGGTAAGAATGACACAAAGTATCGAGATTTGAAAATGTTGAAAAATTCAAAATATATCGTGTTCAACCCCATCAAATTATAGTCATGAAAATTGTAAAAAGTAAAAACCAGAGATGAATGAAACAACATTTGGAGTTCAAATCATATCAATCGAGATAAGATTTGACCTGGAACGATGGCAGCAATGACAACAAAATACACTGCTATATGCTTTTTGAAATTGGTGCCTGATCTGCTTCACTGCAAAACCTTGAATATGACAAATTTTTTAAACTTATCCTTCTACATAGTTTACTTGTATTTGTCTCGCTTGTAACATTGGCTAATAAAACGTGGGAGGGTGGAGCCAGAGATTGCTTATTTATTCATTAATACGAGGTTCCCAACAATTTAGAATTCTAATCAAGATTAAAAGACAAAAACAATGAAAGAAAGAAAGAAAGAACTTTAATTTCTGTAGCAATTAAAAGTCAATGACCAAAGACTTTATAATTCTCTTTCTTATGCACTTTTCTTTTACCAGCGACCCTTTCATGTTCATGGTGTCTCATTATCCAAAATCTCTCTACTTCTACAGCATTTCGGCCCGAAATCTGGCCAGCTATTAAATCCCACCTGAAAGGAATCTTTATGTGTTAATATTTAACATTACTTGTAAGCACTGACAAGTATGTGAAATATCAAGATCTTTGTGATTTTGTGTATTATTTGGTTCTTTCTACTTTGGGTTCCGATTCTCCTCATCAATTTTTGTGAGAATATGAACATTGTACATTAGGAAAAAAAAAAAAAAAACCATAACTCAACCAATATATATATACACTAGTTGGGTACATATTGGGTCTGTTTGGATTGAACTTATTGTTGCTGAAACTGAAAACTGAAAACTGAAAACACTGTAGCAAAATAATTTTTAAATGTGTGAACAGTACCGTGGGACCCATTTTTAATATTTTTTATTGCGTGAACAGTGCGTAAACAGTAATGAACAGTAATTGTTGTCCCCTGCACAATGATTTTACTGTTCACGCGCAAGGAAAAAAAAAACGCTGAAATCCAAAACGTGGACGCCGAATCCAAACTGGCACATTATAAGAGCAGGATTTATGTTTTTTTTTTTTTTTTTTTGAGAAAGTATTCATATAGGTTGAACTATGTATGGCCACTATAGTTTCCATGGTGTGGTCTATGATATCTAAAACATACACATGTGAATAAGCAAATGGTGTGTCATTTGATTCTCTTGGTATTCCCCTTTTTTATTGCAGGAACATGTCCTAGATTTTGAGCATTCATGTCTTATATACGACTGACAATGATCAAATTTGAGATGATTAAACAAAAGAGTGTGCCCTCTCTCATTCCCACGTGATAGAATTAATATATATATATATATATATATATATATATATATATATATATATATTGCGAAAATGGACAATTTTGGTCTAAAAATAATAATAATTCCCTTAAAACAAGTAGTTTTGGATCTTTGGTTTCTTACTTTCTCGTCAGAGTTGACTAAAACTTTGAACCGAAAAAGGTAGATGAAGCACTACAAGATGCTGATTGGGTAAATTCCATGCATGAAGAACTTCATCAATTTGTTCGGAATGATGTGTGGGAATTAGTTCCTAGGCCTGAAAATGTAAATGTGATTGGAACTAAATGGATCTTTAAGAACAAGTCAGATGAACATGGTACCGTGATTAGAAACAAATCAAGACTTGTTACACAAGGATACACACAAGTGGAAGGAATTGATTTTGATGAGACCTTTGCACCAGTTGCAAGATTGGAATCCATTCGGATACTATTGGCCATTGCAAGTCACCTGAACTTCAAGTTGTATCAAATGGATGTCAAAAGTGCTTTCTTAAATGGGATGTTACAAGAAGAGGTGTATGTTGAGCAACCTAAGGGATTTGTGGATTCTCACAGACCTGATGATGTATACAAGTTGAAGAGAGCTCTCTATGGTTTGAAACAAGCTCCTAGGGCTTGGTATGATAGATTGACTGCATATCTCACTGAGCATGGATTCAAAAGGGGATCTGCAGATACAACTCTCTTCACAAGAAAGGATAAGACTGGTTTTGTTGTAACTCAAATTTATGTTGATGACATTGTTTTTGGTGCTACTAATGATTCTCTTGCTCATTCTTTTGCAGATGAAATGAAGGCAATGTTTGAAATGAGCATGGTTGGTGAACTGACTTATTTTTTGGGATTGCAGGTAAAGCAAACAGAGTCTGGCATCTACATCAATCAAGCTAAATATGCAAGGAATTTAGTCAAAAGATTTGGACTGGACAAAGCTGCTCATGCTAGAACACCAATGGCTGCAAATGCAAAATTGACACTAGATCCATCAGGTGAGTCTGTTGATATTACTTTGTATAGAAGCATGATTGGATGTCTTTTGTATTTAACTGCTAGTCGGCCTGATGTCTCTTATAGTGTTGGTGTTTGTTCTAGATTTCAGTCTAATCCTAAGGTTTCTCATTTAAATGCTGTTAAGAGAATTATCAAATATGTAAGTGGAACCTGTGATTATGGACTGTTTTATAGCAAAGAGTCAAATTTGTCTCTTGCTGGTTTTTCTGATTCTGATTGGGCTGGGAATGCTGATGATAGAAAAAGCACCACTGGGGGGTGTTTTTATGTTGGAGCCAATCTTGTGGCTTGGATGAGTAAGAAACAAAATTCTGTTTCTTTATCCACTGCTGAAGCAGAATATATTGCTGCTGGGAGTTGCTGTTCTCAACTCCTTTGGATGAAAAAGTTTTTGAGTGATTATGGGATTCCTCAAGACACCATGGTTGTCTATTGTGATAATTCTAGTGCTATAGATATTTCTAAAAATCCTGTTCAACACTCTAAGACCAAACACATTGAACTTAGATATCACTTCATTAGGGATTTGGTTGAAAAGAAAATTGTTGTACTTGAGTATATCCCTACTGATCGTCAAAATGCTGACATCTTTACCAAACCTCTTGATGGAAGTAAGTTTGAGACACTTCGTCAAGTGATTGGTGTTCTTCGGTGTCCCTAAGTTGTTTTTGACTTTCTTGGTCCTTGTGCTTCATTGCTCTTTTCCTATGTGACCATTGTTCTTTGTTTTTTGTGTTTTTGTTCTAGGACTTGCATTGCATTACATTCATACATTTCATTCTAGGATTTATTTGTTTTCTCTTTTAAATAAATAAAAATAAAAAATAAAAAATAAAAAGGAAAAGGAGGAAGCAAAAATTATGTTGAACATGATGTTTCTTGATTTTTGAAAACAAGGTTGGTCAATTTATTTACACATAACATGTCTTATGTACCTTGTTTAGCTTTGATGAGCTTATTTATTGCACTTGACTAGTTGAAACTTTGTAGTGCATGTTGTGTGGGAAAGATGTTTGTGGTTATTAATCACTTTGTCTTAATCTTGAAGTCACATGTTATTTGACTGTCGGACTTGATCCTTTTGAGAAAGGCATAAATAACCATCTCACCACTGTTCACTAGCCAATCATGAACACCTTAGTGCATATTATAAGATTTTGTGCTCGAGAAAGTGTAGCACATGCACAAAAAGAACATAAGGAGTAGCCTCTGTTAAATGCTTAATAATTAAAACTGGTGTGTACTATTAGGCTTGATGCCAATTCACTTAATTCAAACCGGTGTGTACTATTAGGCTTGATGCCAAATTTCACCTATATAATGGGGCAAAACTCAAGAAACTTACATGATTGCAAGCTTTTGTTCTAGGAGATGTGGGAGTTATAGGATGTAACTCTTTAGGTGATAGTCTCTTTTGAATTCTATGTGATGAATTTTGTAGACTTTGTGATTGATTGCTATTCACATATCACCTCACATGTATCTCAAGTTTTTGCTAGCATCACACACTACACAAGTTACTCTTTGTTAAACACTGTACATGCTAGTGTGTGTTTTTGGTCTGACCAACCAAGTTTGAAAATATCTTGAGATTTATGCACAACATATTTGTTGCTTGAGAAAATTCAATGGGAATTTGATTGAAATTTGTTTTAAAAAATTGGGTTCAAAATTTTGGGTTTTTGAAAAAAGCATTCCATCTCATACTCATGCATTTTGTTTCTTCAATTTAATGTTTTGAGGAGTTATTTTTAAAATTAGGCTTGTGTTTTTCAAAAACTGTGATTTTTCCAAAATTTAGTGAGCCTCTGCCCATTTCGATCGATCCAGCCTGTTTTTCGATCAATCGAAAAAGTGCTCTCATTTGTCTTAAAATGACTGTGCTTTTCGATCGATCGAATGTAATTTTCGATCGATCGAATATCATGGAAAAGCTTTTTTAAAAGATCAGATCTGACTTTTTCAAACACTTTTCAAATCTTTTTCAAACTTTTTCTTTCTCTCTCCGACGAGGCAAGCTCAATAGTTCCAATTTTTGTCGTTTTCCTCCGAAGTTTTTGCAAAGAATCTCTTTCCTCAAGCCGGTAAGACCCTTTTGCCCTTCCTTTTGATTTTATTTTCATCTTTTCATGCATAAATCCATGAATTTAGGGGCGATTTTCGCAATTTGCATATTTGGGATTTTCTTTTGTTTCAAGCCATATTTTATGCAATTGATCATTGGGTTTTTGTGGGGACACATCATAAACATGATTCTTACATGTTAATTTGATCAATTTTGTGTTTGGTGAAAAATTGAAAAAACCATACAATGACGAAATATAGTTTTCATCGCGAAAAAATGTCAATTTTTTTTATAATTAGTGACGAAATCTAGTTTTCGTCGCTATAGATTACCTTTTTGTGACGAAAAAAATTTCCTCGCTAAATTTTGTCATTGAAAATAGATTTTGTTGTAGTGAAAACTGTTGGAGAGTAGAATGAGCTAAAGCCTAGTAAGTAGCATAATTAATGAGGGTGGGGGAAATGCAAGTTTCATGTTTTAATTTGAAAAATTCTAATTGAATACTGGAAGATCATTTCAATAATAGTATGACAAGAATGATTAAATAATGAAACACAAAGTTTCTCGAAGTAAATACCTTGAAACTATATACTATAATCTGTGAGCACTAACAATATAATTCCAAAGCAATAAAATCTAACATACAGTAATTTATCACAAATATACCACATTACCACATAGACTGGTCAGGAGATCCACCCATTCACAACTGGCATGATATTGTCCTCTCTGATATGCAATCTCTTGGCCCCATGGATAGCAACCTCACCCATACTCTCAAGGTTTTTCTCTCCCCTCATGGACAGTAGGGAGAATGCGTCAAATAGGACTTCCTTTGCATGTGGTCTTTTGGCCCCATGGATAGTAGCCTCGCCTACACACAATCAAGGACCCTCTTCCCCCCATGGGCAGCAGGAAAAAAACGCATCATCTTAAGTGAAAGTGCACTGACCTGAATCTGATTCCGTTGTCACAAAGACTACGAAAACCAAATCGGGTGATCCCCGAGAAATCACACATGGCATAAAGTTAAAACAACATAAAGCTCACAGGTTATATGTACTTTGAAACATAGTTTATATCCATGTAGTTTTAGAAAAACCTTAAACAACCAAAACTCAAAGCTTGTAAGGTTCTCAACTTCATTCTTTGTCAAAAAGATTTTCTTTCAATTTCCCAAATAATACAAGACAAGCATCTTTAAATTTTCTAGTAAATCATAAAATCCGTGAATTCATTTTGATTTATGAAAAAATCTATTTCAATAATGGCATGACAAGAATGCTTTAAACAACATAGCACAAAGCTTCTTTGAAATATCTCAACATGAAATTACAAAAGTATATATTTCTCAAAATATCTCAGCATGAAACTACATACTATACACTGTGAGCAATAACAACACCATTCCAAACCAGAAAATCCAACCCAAGGTCACATGACAATCGCCGACACAAAACCGAAACTCATCTGCCGACACAAAGTCGAAACTCATAACCATCACAAAGATGGGTGCTAAGATACCAATGTCACACAGACTATAGTATCTAGTTGGGTAATCACCGGGTAATCATATGTCATAGCCCAAGGGTAAAATATGAGAGCTCACATTTTACATGAAATCAAAACACAATTCAATTTCAAGTAGTTTCACAAAAACTTTTGAAATACCATACCCAATATGTTCACAAGGTTCTCAAAGCCTTCAACTCATTTCTTGTCAAGAAGATTTTGTATCAATTTTCTCAAATATCACAAGTCAAGATAAAAGCATCTTTAAATTTTGTAAATAATGCAATAAATCCGTAAAATCCATTATCAAGAATTAAATCAAAGATGCTTGGCATTTCCATTCTAACAAATCATGCATCTCCCCATATGAGATAACAAATATGATGCACTTTTCATATTCAATCATATCCGTTAAGGTTACAACATGACACTTTTTAGGAAAAATACAGTTTCCATAAACAATTTCTCAAAATGTGTTTAACCCAAAAACAATGCTTTATGCAATATGGTTATTTTTCAAAAATCCCATTAAAAAGCTACTTACCTCGGGAGGCCAACCAATTCTGCGAGGCCAACCAAGTTTACCTCAACTGGGCACCATGAAATCAACCAATCCCATCACTAGGTCCATCATCAAAAATCTCAGAACCTAGAAACAAAAGGATCAAGCCTATCAATAACAATGTCCATCACAAAGTACCGTAAAACTTGTCTCCATAGATCGAAAATGTCCCCTAAAATCAAATTGAGGGCCTAGAGCTTAACTTGACTATCCAAAGGCACCTATTTCCAAAGGATACCAAACAAGCATACAAATGGTCCAAAGGACCATAACACAACCAAAACATTTTAATATACTACCACAAACAATATGCATTTATTAGATAACATAACACATCACTTAAAAAAAAAGAGGTAGCTAGTCTCAAGAATTTATTTTGGGTTCTAACTAATAAAACCAAGCCACAATGAAACAACCATGTTTAAGTCTTACACTAACTCATGTATTAATAATGTCAATACATATTACATCATATAGGAATCAATTATAACATCATCAAATCACCTTCAAAGTTCTAAAACTCATTATATATCTCACAATGTCTAGCTTTGAATTGAATAAACAACTGTAAACAATTAAACCCAACCTCATAACTCAATGAGGTAAAATATCAACCACCTGATGTGCAAAAAGCACAACCTCAAGGTACTTAAACTTTCATGGTTAAGACTTTCATTACCCATTTGTTTTAAAACAAGTTCATAGCATCCAAACCATCAAAGTTTCACATACCCACCTCTTCACAACTCCAAGACCTCCAAAACCCATTACCTAAGACAATTGTGATTGGGTGAATGCTAGAGCAAAATGACTCAAGGCCAAACCAAACTTTTCATTCCAAATAAGAATTTCTTACATAAACCCAATAAGCTTGCTCTAGCATAAACCCCATAGCTAGATTTTACTTAGTTTTGGTAGGAAAATAGGAATTTTACCTCAAATTCCTTGCTTGGCCGAATGGGTCCCTCTTTTTCCAAAATCTTTTCTTCACAACCAGTGGTGATAGCTTGAAAAGAAACTCATGGCTGAAGCATTTTTAGTGGAAGGCCATGGAGAGAGAGAGAGAGAGAGAGAGAGGGATTCAAGTGAGAAAAAGGGAGAGGTGGCCGCTCAAGAGAGAGAGAGAGAGACGTGAATGTGAAAGTGAGGGGGGGGGGGTGACTTAAGGAGATGAAGCCCATTTCCAAGATTGTCCCTAAAATATCTTGCAAGTAAAATTATCAATCTGCCCATCAAGCTTCTTCCAAATTACAATGGCGTAAATGCACTTTTAGTCCCAATATTTTGATTTTTTTTCCATTTTGGTCCCTACATTTTAATTTTACCACTTTTAGTCCCTAAACCAATTAACGCGTGTTATTTTTGTCCTTTCCGTTAGTCCACTGACAGAAATAGTTGAGGTGGCAGCCGGAGCAATTAAAATATTATAAAAAATGCCACATCAGCATCTAAATTTTTTTAAAATAATTTGTCAATTTTAACTAAATAAAAAAAGAAAAAACAGAATTAAAAACAATAAAATCAAATGCCTATGAACACAAGAACACAAACCCAGAAAGTCAAACCCAAGAACTCGAATTCAAAATTAAACCCATTGAATCAACTTCCTTTCCCACTTAAAATCAAATCAATAATGCAATAAAATTTGAGAAGAGAACAAAGACCAATGCTGAAAGACCCATGCTGAAAATCCATAAGTTTTTCTCGTTCTTCCCCAAAGATTCATAGCCAAAATCATAAAATCAAAGAAAACCCAGAAATCTCATATACTCAAAAACCTAGAAACCCAAAAACTTAAACAAAACCCAGTTTATTTCAAACAATCAACAACAAAATCAAAGAACCTGGCCAACTCGACTCATTGAATCAAACAAACACACAAACCCAGGAAAACCCAGCCAAACTCAGCTCATTGAATCAAACTCGGCTCGTTGTTGTTGTTGTTGTCTTTTTTTTTTTTTTGGGTTTGGGTATTTGATTTTCGGGTTTGATTTTCTAGGTTTGGGTATTTGTTCTGGGTTTC
Organism: Quercus ilex subsp. ballota; assembly: GCA_032727855.1. NCBI lineage: Eukaryota > Viridiplantae > Streptophyta > Magnoliopsida > Fagales > Fagaceae > Quercus > Quercus ilex. The sequence goes on along the minus strand of CM064917.1, from coordinate 51,841,765 downwards.
TTATACTCGGCTTCGAATCTAGCCAATGCTTCCAGCGCTTCTTTCGATTGAGCTTGAAAATTGCCAGCATCAGATTCTTCTTTGTTTTGGTGGGTTCGGAGCACGGTCTCTAAGGATGAGAGTTGAGCGCGCCGAGAGAGGAAAGCCCTAACGGCGTCGTAGAATTCAGTGTAGTCTGGTTGAAGCCAATCCAAGGTTTCGAAAGCCCTGTTCGCCGATGCCACCATCGTTTCCACGTCCCCAGACCACGACGAAAGCTCCGAAACCAACAGCTTCTTCAACGACTCTGCCGTCTTCACGTAGAGTTCACGCGTCGCCAGAGCGAGTTGGTTGAGATTATTGCTGCTGCTATTGTTGTTGTTGGAGGACCCATTACTCTGCTGCCGGAGTTGCTTTTGACTTTAAGCAAATACCCAAACCCAGAATAGTGTTCAAGTTTGGATCTTATGTTAATTTTCTGGGTTTTAAAATTTTTGGGTTGGTGTTCTTGTTAAATGTACTTTCAGATCTTAATTCATGTGAATTTTGGTTTTTAATTATGTTTTTATTTTTTTTATTTAGTTAAAATTAATAAATTAATTTTTTAAATTTATATGCTGATGTGTTATGGGTGATGTGACATTTTTATAATATTTTAATTGTTTTGGCTGCCACCTTAGCTATTTCCGTCGGTTGACTGACGGAAATGATGAAAATAACACGCGTTAATTGGTTTAAGGACTAAAAATGGTAAAATTAAAATGTAGGGACCAAAATAGAAAAAAGTCAAAATATAGGTACTAAAAATGCATTTACGCCAATTACAATTAATAACCAAGGTGTTAGGACAAAACAAATATGGGAAAAGACAAAATTTTCATTTTTTTTTTCTATATTTTTTAATAAATGATCTAAGTTATATATATATATATATATATATATATTTTTTTTTTTTTTGAATTATCAAAGTTCTAGCTATTATTTTTTGCCACATATTTAATATTATAATTATTCAAAATTATATGTTTTTTTAATGAAAAATGTTAATGAATGTGAATTAATTTTTTAAAAAACTTTATGAGAAAAAAATTATTTTGATAATTATTTGATATATTTTTCATAAAAATAATGTCAAAACTTTTATTAAATGATTTATTATTAATTAGCATAAGGCACCATTTAAGATGATAGACTTGTTTGGTAAGAGATTTCTAATAACACTGTTTAATTTTTATAAAAATACATATAGATAAAAAAGTATATATAAATACATGTTATAATGTTTAAATAACAATTTTTACGGTTAAACACTATTACCAAACGGCGGAAATAAACACGCATAATTGAGCTACCGCAAACAAGAAGATAATAAAAAAAAAAAAATTATGAATTTTTTTTTTTAAATTGAAACGTCGGCTTTTATTTTTATTTTTATTTTTCAGTACGGATGGAAATATCGAATATCGGCAAAAATATTTCGGCCTCACCGTCCTACTCCGAAATAACCGATATTTTTCCACACGGAAATGTCTCCGGTTAACCTGAGGGAGTGTATGGAAGAGGTGGTGAAGTACACTCTGGAGTCCCACATAAACGGAACCCTTGAATTCGATCTAGGACTCTCCAACTCCTTCTGCTCCGACCTCCTCAAACTCGATCCCAACACCACCACAACGTCCGGTAACTATTTGATGAATTCAACACTTTTTTGTTGTTGCTGTTTTTTTTTTTTTTTTTTTTTTTTTTTTTAAATTCTTTAATGTACTTAGTTCCTGATTGGTTCTTTTTCTAGCTTATTAGAATTTTGGGCAAATTGTAAACCCAAACATGTAATAAAAAAACAGTCAAGTTAGTTATTTAGTTAGTTGGTGGTGAGATTGCAAGAGGTGGAGCCAAGTTGGTTACCAGTTTGCACTTCTTGCTGTTAAAGTTGGTTACAAGTTGTTGGTTAGTTATTTTGGCTAATAGGATTTGCAACCAACTTGTATAAATACTTGTAATCCACATTGCACTTCAGCATTGAATAAATAAGATGCTGACTTTCTCACTTTTGAGGTACTTTAATGAAGCGTTACTGGGAAAGTGACTTTCTCGCTTTTGTGGAAGTATATTAGATGGTGTCTCCAGTTTGAGGTAGGAGATGGAAAAGCGTATGGAAATCAAAGATTCCTTCTAGAGTTGCTTTTTTTGTTTGGGACTGCAGCATTGGGGAAAATTTTGACAATTGACAATTTACAGAGAAAGACTATGTGGCTTTTGGACTGGTGTTATACATGTAAATGCAATGGGGAATTAGTAGACCATCTTTTACTTCACTGCCCTGTTTGTTTCGGAATTGTGGTTTATGGTGTTGGGTCTATTTGGAGTTTGTTGGGTGATGCCAAAGACTGTTGTTGAGTTGTTAGCTTGTTGACTAGGTTGTTTTCAGCGTCATTGGAATGTTCATTTGTGGGTGGCTGCCCTGAATTGTTTGAAGTGGTGTCTGTGGAGGGAGAGGAACAACTGGAGTTTTTGAAGACAGAGAAAACTATGCCTTATCTAAAATCATTTTTCTTTAGAACTTTGTTGGATTGGAAGTCAGTTTTGCAGTCAGTCCTTATGGTTTGCTGTTGATTTGATAGATTCATGTACTTTGCGTGATTGATTTGTATGGTCCCCAGTTGTATACTCCCTATATAGTTGGGTGACTCTATTTTTTATATCAATGAAATTTGTATTACTAATAAGTTTTTTTAGAAATTGTGGAACCATAGTTCTACTGAGTTTTAAAGTTTAGAGGATATTGCAAATTGCACCATAATTAAGGGGCAAAAGTGCAATTTGCACTGGAGTTTTAGATGTTTGCTTTATTACATTCAAAGAGGATGTTAACTCTTCATGGTTCATACTCCTTATGCAGAATCTGATGAAGGAGTTCCTCCATATCCCCTATACAAGCATCTAGCATCAGCTTTATTAGAATCAATCAATTCTAAAACCTTTTGTAGGACACAGAGCAGTTTGAAGTTTATCCCAGAAGGAAGCTCCTTGAAGCAGGAAGAAAATGAATGGCAAAAGAAGGGATCCGAAATTGTGAATGTGAGTTTTAAGCTTTAACTGAGTGTGTCATTCAATGCCAAATTTTCTTCGTCTAATTATAATCTAACAGATGTTGTCATTCATCAGATTTTGAAGTCTGTTGTCCATGAACTTCATGTTCAGGAGCCTTTCTTTTCGCAGCTAAAAGGTATCAGTGCATTTCTGCTATGAATCTCTATGTTTATTGTCTGAACATAACTAGATTTCAAGTAATTCTTTGTTATAACTATGAATCTCATCATTGCCATTGAGCTCTAGCTCAAAAGGTACCTCCTTCTCTTGTAAGAGCAAGGTGGTGGGTGAGACTGTGGGTTCAAGACCCACTAAATGCGTGTGTATCTATTCTTACCAATAAAAAAGTAAAAAGAAACCATGAATCTCATCACCTTTTATTCTAAATCTTTTGATGTGCTATTGCCAATCCTGTTTGAAGTGAATCCTCTTTGGTAATTTGACATTGTCTAAAGATGGCAAGAAAACAATTGAAGGAAGGTGTGCCATTGGTGACTACAATAGGTATGAAAAATTCAATTTTTATGCATAAATCAGTAGGAATCAGTTGGTAAATGATTTTTGAGGTACTTTCTCTTTTTTGTTTTTTGTTTGACATATAATTCTTTATTTTCATACTTTTAATGAGAACAAGTATGAATGGGTTATTGTGCCTATCATGGATAGCAGATGCTGGCAACAAAATGCTATGTTATGTATGTAGGAGGTGTAATTTTTGTTTTGTTGGTTTTGTCACTGATTCTAAATTAATCGAAAGGTTAGGACGTCAGAAAACTTATAATTGGAGCCATGTTATACTCCTCAACCTAACAATTTTCCCTAAAACACTATCATTTGAATGGACAAGGTTCCTCTCAATTTCGAGTGGAATGGGGATAGTCCATTTCACTATTCATATTTTATTTCTTGTATCTAAAAGGTATACAAAATGGCACTAGAGACATCTTTAGATTTGTAATATTTAAAATTTAAACCATGACATTGATTCATTTGAGATGGAGAGGATCCTGTTTCCATTTCAACTTAATCAGATTTGATCAAATTTTGCTTAAAATGTAATATGTAACATATACATGCATAGGACAAGGTTACTTGAACTAGTTTTTCACCCTAAAAGTAGACGGAATATGCCCATTAACGTAAGTATGCATTTGGCCAGCTTATTTACTTAAAGGTGAGACAAAAAGTGACTTTAAGCAAATAAGCTGATTTATCATATAGTTTGATGATCCCAAAAAAGTTCAAATTATAAATATATTAAATTCTTCTGGGATCCTGACAATCTTTTCTATTTCAATTTTATGCTTCCAGTACAGCAATTTTTCCAAAGTTAAATGATTATTATTTTATTGGGTTTTCTATATGTTTGGTAATTTTACTTCACTATATCTTTGTTGATTGATTTGCATTACTTTTTACCTTTTTATGGTCACAGAATTGGTTCAGGAACTTTGATTCTTTTCAACAAATGTGTGGTCCTTGAAGTTCAGGTGCCAATCCTGTTTTTTCAATTAATTTGTAATTCCTTTGTTCCACTTGGCTCTACTCTTTGTAACTTCATAAATTTGCAGGATGTCCACCGGTATGCTTCGTTCTCTGAAATGTTGGGGGCAGAGAGTCTTGCAAAGGTTCTTCCTGGAGTTGAAACCATTGAAGAAGGTAACAGCTGCTATTTTTATTGAGTTTCACTTCCTGTATGGTGATAAATCAACTCATGAGAAAATCAGCTCTTAAAGCTGATAATGAGAAATAGGGGCTGCATTCATTCGACTTTGCCTTCTCCTTGACCTCTGGAATAATCTGTTATAATACCAAGGGAAGGGGTGTAGTAAATCTTTTTAACCATATGAAAGCACTACTAGGTTTTAGGGATTTAGATAGAAATGTCATAAAAAATTAAAATTATTTGTTTTCTGCTTTGTGTTAAGAATTTTTCTGCTTTGTGGTTGCTTTGATGTACTCAATTGAGAGGTTCATCTAATAAAATTTATCTATGAATTTGATTTCTGACTTTAAAGTGATTTGTACCTGTAGTAGTCCATGAGTAATAGGCATGCACTTTTTCAGGTGTACAAATCTACAGGAAGTTCTACACAGAAGAGAAAGAAAAGACAAATGGTGTTCTTGCAATCCATGTTTCGAAAGTGGATGTTCAGCCTTACACTTCTCTGGCGACCCTAATCTCTGTAAGTGCTTAGTTGCTGCTCTGTTATGATTTGCATATCCAATTGCATGAATAGAATGACTTCAAATATTTTAACAGAGAACTTTCTCCTAATTTCTTAGATATGATTGTGACTTAGCTTTCATCATGCTGTTGGAGCATTGGATATGTCAGCCAGAGATAAGGGATATAATGAATACAGGATAGAATTTAAATCTCATAGATTTTAGGGTAAACATATACTCCACCATTCTAAAATATATGTCTTAGCTTCTTTATTGGAAGGACCCAATATAAGTATCCACTTTTCAAAGTGGAAATACTTCGACATTTTCTCTAACTATTCTCACCTTTTCTAAAGAAGCAAACAAGTTTCTCATAAAAAGTTATCTAATCTCTAATATAGGGTGAATGGCATTTTATGAAGACTTGAACTTTTTACTTTTCATTAATAATTGTGTCTTTAGAACCAAGACACTTTTTCGGGACATGAAGAGCGTATGTAATGCTACATTCTAATGGTGTTGCAGTGGAGAAATCACTGATAAAATTAGCAATTTCTGTAATTATTAATTTCTTTTGTTGTCTGTGTAAACAATAAGTTAAAATGGATCATGGAATGTAAACAGATGACTTGCACCTGATGGTAATCAGAACCAGTTATTGAAATATTGCTATTGTCCTGCTTTATTTGGAAGTATGTAGCATGAATTTTGTAACCTTCATCTTGGAGCATCCAATTCTAAACTTTAAGCTTTTTTTTTTTAAATAGGTAACCCTAAACCTTAATCTATTAAATGAAGAAGCCCAACTAAATACATAGAACCATATCAAGTCCCAAACAAAATCATGGAAAAGTCCTAACAAGCTTGATGACCAAACCAGAACCCAACCAGATATATATCTTGTTCTGGTTTGAAATATATGTCTCTCTCTATTTATTATAAAATTAGTGGTAACCTTGAAATGGTACTGGTACCAAAATATACCATTCCAGTGGACAAACTGGAACTGTCACTGGAATGTAATTGGCATTCAGAAACAACAAAGAGTAGACTTCTAAATCCCAGACAAACAAAACGGGGGTATAACCTATGAAAGTTATTTTCCAATGCCCAATAACTGAACCCATGAGCTATAGAATTACATTCCCCTGCCACCCAATCAAACAATACAATTCTTCCCCCCTAATGCTGAAACCAAACCCCTTATGTCTTGAATTACCGAACTGATCTCACAGGCTACTGCTGAGGATTGCTTCTTAGTATCTTGCACTATTACTTGGGCATTGCTTTCAATTATTACTCTATCAGCTTCTGTTCTTTCATTAATATGAATTGCATTCCTGATTGACAATGCCTCAGAAAGCATTGTTGAACTTAGTTCACTTTAAAGGACCATGCTGCAGCAAACTACCGTCTTCATTCCTCAGCAAAGCTGCAGCAAAGGCTTTACAAGATCCCAACACAGCATCAACATTCAATTTCAGCCAGTGTTTCTGAGGTGGAATCCACTCAGAGTTTTACTTAAAAGACTCCTGCATACTACAGCTGTTAATCCTAGATATCTCCCATTTAACAATGTCTATAGGATCTGCAACCTTTTTACTAAACCAAGTCATTCCTTGTTTTCCAGAAAGACTTAAGAGTTACAGCAGCCATCACAAACCATTCCTTTTTACACCCTTCATCCCACCATCATCTCCCTGGAGTGCTATCAACAACTTAACAAATTCTCCAATTGTTTCTGCTCCCAACCCACCAATCCTACAATTCCACAGGATTCCAAACTGTAATGCCCTTGCAAATACACAATTCTTGAATAAGTGCAAGGAAGTTTCAGCAATTGTGTTGAAATTTGTAATTAAGATGGTAATATACTTCTTTTTGCTTGCTATGAATTTTCACATAAAATGTGACCATGAATTGGATTTTTTGAATAACCCAGTGAAGGTTCGTGACCATGCAGGTGGCTTTTAAACATAAAAACTTTTCTAACATTTTTTTTTTCGAGTAATGAAAAAAATTTATTAATAAAAACAATACTAAGCACACCGGGAGTGTAGTCAAGGAGAATTAGAAACTGCTCTCAAATTACAATGCTCAACCAAATCTAAAAGATAAAACAAGGAGAAGGATGAAAAGCAACACTTCAATCTAACAAGGTATGAAGGAAGAAGGCTTTAACATCAAGGATAGACCCTTCACAACCCTCAAAACTTCTAGCATTCCATTCTTGCCAAAAGCTCCACCCAATGCAACCTGGCACAGCCTTCCAAAAGGCAATATTTCTATGCCTTCCAAAAGAGCCCTGTCAAGCTGCAAAAAAATCGATAACCCTTTTCGGCGTCACCCATTAGAGCCCAAATAAACAAAACACCATTGTCCACAGCTCGTAAACTATTGGACAATGAAGGAGAAGGTGGTCCACAGACTTCCCACACCTCTTACACATACAGCACCAATCCAATACAATAATACCTCTCTTCCGGAGAATGTCAGCGGATAAAATCTTCCCTAGAGAAGCAGCCCAACTTTTCTAACATTGAGGTCACACTACTATCATTTGGCTCCTTTTCCGTTAATGGAATAAAATTTTCACTAATAAAAAAATTATGTTATTCGTATTAAATTCAGTGATATGTATATGGCAACCATTTTCTTGGTTAAGATGGTTTCACTAGATTTTGGCTTTTTTTATTGCCTTCTTTATTTGTATATGTCCTAAGGATGCATGATCTAGTGTTTCTAATACAGCACTCTTGGTTGCTTCTTGCATGCCATTCACTTCTTGTAATCAATAATAAGATTATTACTCCCAAGTACCTGTTCACCTGTGTGCACAGTTAAATACACGCATGTGTATGTGCATATTATGCCTCTTTTTCTTGAGTGCATCTGCACTTAATGCTCCAGTGACCTGATGTAGGAACTAGTTTTCTTAATGACTGCTGCATGCCTTATGTCACTTAAAGTTTGCAATTTAATGTGAACCTGACTTGTATGTTTTGTCCAGGTATTGAGTTATGGGGGTGTTCAAGGCCTTCTTGGTCTGACACACACCACAGGGACTATTCCAAATGCACTTTCCCCACCAAGATGAACTTTGCTATCATCATTTACCCTTCTATGTAAGCCCAATGTAAGATGATGACTTTTAATTAATTGCTTGTCCTTTGCGCTGCAAGCAGAATACTTATTTATGCCTTGTTAGGAACCACTTTCTCTGTTATACATTTTGGAACTGCTTAGTTAACTTTTTAACATCTAAATCATCAAGTCAAATGAAGAAAAGCTCATATTTTTTTTGTGAGGAAGCCACCTTTCAGCAGCTATGCAGTCAAGTTATAAAAGAGGATCAATCTTATCTGTAAGGGACAATAAGAAGCTCTGCCTTGTCTGCACCACACACTTGGCACCTAAGCTGTGGAGCTAGGACCAATCATTTTATGAGTTTCATTTTGAAAATTCATAACAAAATAGTTTATATTGAAAATTACAAGCATTGGTGATTTAGTTCTTAAACAAGAATGGGTGGGACCCACGACCCTGAAATCTCTCTCTCCCCCCCCCCCCCCCCCCCCCCTCCTCCCTCCCTCTCTCTTCCTTTTCATCTCGTATGTAAATTGAATTTTTATGAAAGATTTTTGAAAGTACAGTAACCAGCAACCAGCAATTAACCCCTGAAACCTAATAGCTTCTAAGGGAGAGCTTTTTAGGCAATTGCAGCTTATCTAATTGTCTAATTGCAGCACTTGAAACAGCTTATCTAATTGCAGATGAAAGTACTTGAAAGTACAATTATACTGCAGCATTTTGAAAGCACTTGAAAGTACAATTATACTGAAAGTACAATTATCTAGCAGCACTTGAAAGTACGAAACAGCACTTGAAACAGCTGGATTGATGCAATTCACCCCTCCCTCTCACAACGTTTTTTTTTTTACTTTTTTGCTTTTACTTTTTTACTTTTTTTAATTTACATCCATCGCAATTGCATCAGGTGCAATACCTAGGGAATTGCACCTGATCTCAATCCAAAACAGCTTATCTAATTGCAGAATCTGTAGACAATTATATTGCAGATGCATTCTATCTTCTCCTTTGAAACTTCATGTACATTACATAAAACTACCAATGATTCAAGAACAAATTCTTATGCCAATTTGACAATTTGTAAGCAATTACAGCAGTAGGAATGTGGAGCTTTAATAGAAGTACATAATAAGTAAGACTCATCTCCTGTACATCATTCCTTAAAGACTACCCTGGATGGATTTAGTTATAACTTAGTGAAAACTATACACATGCTTTGAGAAAACTAATATTTTCGCAACCACATAGTTGTATTTCTTGCTCATCTTTATTCTGAGAGGCTTGACAGACTAGTTTATGAAAATTATATATGGCTTGATTGTAAATTTTCTCATTGGCTTGTGGTTGAAGGTTATACCTTGACTCATGGAGCTAGGGCACTGGCAAAGCATGCTAATAAGGGTACCAGTAAATATTGGGGTACTTTGGAAGGAAGTGGCGAGGACCTGTTTGAATTTGAGCTTTGGAGATTAATTTCTTTTTGTTTTTTCTCTTACTGTGGTTTATTGTATGCACAAGTTTGTATACAGAATTTTTAAATGCTGTCAAATGTATCTAACCATCTCACTTTATGGCATAGAGATTTTCTCACAGTTGTATTGGATCTTTTGGTTTCTGATGCATCTGGTTGAATAGGAACTATCAAATACAACTTTTCTGTCAGGCCTTTGGAAACAATTTTCAGATTATCAATCATTAATCTTTTCTTGGAGGGTGGCTTAAGTCAGTCATGTTCTGACTTAAGCCAATGAGCTGTAGCTCAAATGTCACTTTCTCCCATTGTAATAGCAAGATGGAGGGAGAGGTTGTGAAGACCCACTAGGTGAATGTGTAACTTATTAATAATAAAAGTACTTTAAAAAAAAAATTTTATTTAATGTTTAGCTAGTTCAAAATTCTGTTTTAAAGAGTCTGCCTCTGTGCCCTTGAAAAAAGATGGCATGTATTGGGATGAAGGGAATCAGAGAACTTTATATATATATATACAGACACACACACACTCTTTTTGATTGGTCATGGTGTTGGGGTTCATTTGATTGTTCATCCATCCTTGAGTTTCTAGCTTCTCTTAGACCTGCCATATGATATTTTTGTATTTCGTTTTGTTCCTTTGTGCTCATCATCATGAACTCAAAGTTTATATTTTCTCTAATTAATTGAACTCCATTGCTTACATATCAATATATGTATCTATTGATCGATAAGAAAGTTAATTTTGCGTTAAAAAGATGAAATATAAGTTCACCAAAACTTGTTATACCAAAAAAAATTTCCCCATTCTCTGCCATAACTCAGTTACCAATCTTGTACTTCTGTCAAACTTAATTACGTCTGTGTTGGCAATAAGAGCTTTTTTCTTCATTGAATCGATCAAGCAGGAGTTTTACTACAATAGCATGAGGGCAATCTCACAAAATCCAAACATCAAATACACCCACAGAGCTCTCTTTTACAAGAACAGAGAAAACCACCCTATTCTATATGGCTCTAATATTTCAGTACTCTTTCCGTTAAACAATTGCCTCAAAGCAACGTACATAATATGCTAAGTCAGCTTATCCAAGCTTGCTCTGCACGAATTAATATCTAAGTAAAACTTGGTTTGTACAGTTTGGTGTGTACTACAAGGTCAAGCCACCAACATAAAAGTATGTATTTTGTTGGTTTGTTTTATTTTGAATTTAGGACTTCCATTTAAATTTGATATTTTGATTTATTTTGGTATTTTGAAACTCTACTTTGATGTTAGAATATCAAGTCAAATTGTGAAAATTGTGATCATTTATTGAATAATGAGCTTAAATTGCTCAATGAGAACTCAAAATTTTTTTTTTATTAGGCTTGGCAAAATGTTCTCAACCTAAGAACCAAACCCAACCTAATCACTACAAGTTGGGTTGGACTGATTTTTAGAGTTGTTATGAATTGGGTGGGGTTGAAGATTTCTTATCCGATAAAATTAAGTTGGGTTGAAGAACACCCCAAACCCAAGTACCCAACCCAAACTAAGTAATGCACATCCTATTAAGAAAATCAATGTCTATCTATAATTTATAATATATTATAAAAGTTAGATCTCTATAACTAGTGGATGCACAAAATGGTAACACATGTCTCTTTAACGAGAAATTATTAGGTCTACCGAGAGGATTGTTGACGTGGTCCTTCCACCTAATGAGACAATGACATCTATGCAAATGTGTGAGTGAACTTCCTAATCAGCACAAGGAATAAAAAATAAAAAATTACAATGTGATGTCACATTTTTATAAATAACAGCATTTTATTGGTTAGGAGGTCAGGAAGGACCATGTTAACAGTTTTCCTGGTGGACCTAATAGTTTCTTGTCTTTAACATTGCATAAAACAATGACACATCTCAAACGCCACGTCGCCACATGGTAAACAACTATTGGTACATGCCAATCTTCTTGTTATATGTCACCAATAAATAATTTTAGAAACTTAAATGCACACTATGAATTTCACCATTTAATTAATTATCCACCATAATCTACTTTAAATACTCTATCAATTTTCTCTTTTTCCCTTTAGTAACCTAAAAGACATGTTCTAAAAAATGAAAGATTTTTAGTAACCTAGAAGGCATGTTCTGAAAAATGAAAATTTAAGTAAACATTTAATTTGATGTAAAAGAAATGTTTAGGTGAAGAATATATATATATATATATATATATTGAGAAACAGGTAAAGAATCTGAATATATAGTGTCCCGTAAATTAAAAATTATATTATATAAAAGAGTGATTAAAATGACCCCTCTACCTTTTATTTGTCTTACAAAAGAATATATATATATATATTTATTTATTGAGAAACAGGTGAATAATCTGAATAGTGAGAAATCTTGTAAATTAAAAATTAAATTATATAAAAGTGTGGTTAAAATGAATCCTGTACCTTTTAATTTTCTTACAAAAGAATTGATATAATTTAATAATATTTTATAAATCAGTTTATAAATCAAGTTAATAATCCTTCTCAAAAAATTAATCAAGTTAAGTCTTAACAATATATTTAATAATACCGTGAAAAAATATATGTATATTTAATAGTATTTTAGAATGGCTATCAAACTACTAAGTAAAAAAAAATGCCAAAAAGATATAATGAAATTGTAGTGCACGTCCATTTGTCTTCTAAATCTTTTTTTTTTTGGTTGGGTAATGGTCTTTAAGTCACTTAAAAATTTCCAAATCTATCTCTTCCATCACTACATAAATCTTGAAAACTCACCCTCTAAACCTTACCCACTTGGTTCTTGGAATGGAGTACATGCTAAGAGAAGTGACAGAACCTTTGGAATGGAAAATTGGTCTGAACTCCTTTCATCTAAGGGTACTATGTAAATTTGATTGATTTTTTTTTTTTAATTGTTTGTGGTTTTTTTTTTTTTTTTTTTTTTAATTCTTTTATGCGATTTTTTTTTTTTTTTTTTGGAAAATGTAAGAGTGAAATTGAGGTATTGGGTTTTGAATTTATTTTACTTAATCATTGGAACAATGAAAAAAATGGAATGGTCAATCAAATCTTAATTATCTACATTTATCTTTCTTTCTGTTTTTTTATTTTTTTTTTGGTTGCAAAGTTTGATTTAATGATTTGATTATTATTATTTTTTTTGAAATATTTTAAGTGAGTTTATTTAGTTGGTGGAAACCGTGGGATCGGGATTGAGGTTCTAAGTTTGTGGGTGTGTTTTGGCTACAAAGAAAGTGAGGCAAAGAAGAAAAAAACTATCTTGTTAATTCCTATTGTTTTATTTCTATCTAAAAGGAATTGAGATGTTAGTAAATTTACAATATAGGATAAATGTATGATCTGTAACAGAAATTAAAATTTCAAGTGACTCACTAATTATTAATATAATTTAAATATTTATTCATAACTAAAATTTAATTAGGTCGTGCATTGTATTGGCATATTACTAGTTTTTTTTTTTTTTTAATAAAAGAAAGTCATTGTCTTGAGTCATCAAATGATGTTAGGGTCACTACAACTTTTATTATATAACCCTTACAAATAGATGTGTCAATTTTTAAAAACAAAATAAATAAATAATTAAGAAGCTAATTTATAATATTTTTGATGTGGCACTAATAATTAATTGCTATATCAATTTGTAAGTTTTTAAAAGTAAAATTGGTAGAACATTCTATCCTCTCCATTTGAAATCTAACCAATGACACGCCATTTAAAATTTCACTTGACACTCTATACATTGTTATATCTTGAAAATACAATCTTAGCGGTAAAATGGATGCTCACTACTTCTAGTGAGAATTGTGAGATTGAGAGGATCCTAACTTCCTAAGTGTTACTAACTCATATTTATTTGTTGATGTGCCAACATCTTATTAGTGAGTTGACAACTGTTATAAACCATACCGACAATAATGATTGATACTACAGTAATAAGTTTAAGGACATACAATTCTTTATAATTTTTCTTTCACGATAGTAGATATGTCCTATTGTAATTGTTTACAAAAAAGGACTTTGATTGTCAATGTCACACACATTTTTTTTTTGTGTGGTTAAAATGTAAATTGAATCTTTTAAATATGACTAAAATTCATTTTAATCCTCTAACTTTACTTTTATTCAATTGAGTGTCTATATTTCAAATTTGTTCAATTTAGGCATTTTCGTCCAATTCCATTAAAAAATTGCTGCTAAGTATGCAATTAACTAATAAGAAAGATTATTTGAAAAAAAATTCACATAAAAAATCTATAAATATTTTTATAGCTTATTTTCATGTGAGAAAAATATTTTTTAATGCAATTGGATGGAATGATTGAATTGAATAAATTTGAAACTTAAAAATCTCAATTGAACGAAAGTAAAGTTAGAGGATTAAAATGAATTTCAATCAAATTTAGAGAGTGCAATTTGCATTTTAACCTTTTATTTTAAAAGACCTTTTATTTTATTTTATTTTTTTTTTTTTTTGAAGACATTCAATTTGTACACCTTTCATACACATTATGTGTCAGTGTCTTAAAACGGGTAATATCCTTCAAAAACATGGACAACTCATGTAAAGTGTTGAGATTATATATACAAGAAATGTAAATAGGAGAGTCGAAACAATAATTGCAAAATGGTAAAACCTAAAAGGACACTTTGGGTGTTGTAAAAGGTTGACATAAATTTCCTATAAAAGGCATGCAATTACATTAATCCAAAAGTCAAATCTTGCATGTGCAAATTGACACTTTATTTATGAGTTATTTTGATATTGCTTAAATTTAAAAAGGTTCACTTTATTTACTTATCTGAAGTCATCTCCGTTACATTTTTATAGTTACAAACATTAAAAAAATAATAATAATAATTAAAAAAAAATTTTAAAAATCAAGATCATAAGATTAGTATTGTGTAAAAATCAAGAACAACATGGTTTTAAAAGCTTATTCAGTATATTTCCTTTTAACCAAAAAAAAAAAAAAAAAAAAAGGCTTATTCAGTCAAATGGGCATTTCTTCACCATCAAAACCATTGTTTATCGTTTCAAATCGGTGGATGCTAGAAGAATCCCAAAAAGGATTTGGAATTTGGAAGCAAAATCTAGGTAGAAGAGAGACCCCACAATGAGTGGATACTAGAAGAATCCCAAGAAGGCATTGGAATTTGGAAGCAAAATCTGAGTAGAAGAGAGACCTAGATTGGAGGAGGAAATTGGACTTACTGAAATTTCAAGGTGAAGTGGGGGAGGCTTTCCTTTTTGAAAAAGCGTTGGCCGATAGTGTTAGGTGAAGAAATTGGACTTTTTTACCATACCTCTTTTGTCGGAGAATTGCTGTACTCTCTCTCTCTCTCTCTCTCTCTCTCTCTCCCCCTTTGATTTTCATGACGCATAATTTTCTTACCCCATAATAGGGCATGAGGTTCTTTTTTTAATCTTTAAATGACACACCCACACATTATCTAATGTTACAAATACATATCCATGATTTAAAAATTCACTTTATCCACTTAAAATTATCTCTAGTTAACTTTCACTTTATCCACTTAAAATTATCTCTAGTTAAACTTCCGTAACTCATCTCATCATTTTCACAATTAAAAACACACATAAAAAAACTTTAAAAAAAAACCATAGAAATCAAGAACAAATATTGTTATAAAATTTATTTAATTGGACAAAAAAAAAAAAATGCAATTTTCCCCTTTATATTTGGGGTAGTTCACAATTTTCACTCCCAAACATTGAAACCAAACAATTTTCCTCTATGTTTAAGAAATGAGCAAATACTCCCATTTCGTTACTCTTTCAATTAAATCCTAATGGAATTTTTTTATTCCATTGTGTAATGTCTAATATAGACCATGTAAATATTAAAATCCTAAAAATTTCCATAAAAAAAAAAAGATTAAATTCAATAAGGACAGGGTGTAAACCCTTTGGTTTACACCAGCCAATAAGAACATGTCACATTTGACTTCTACTTACACTCATTGTAAAATCAATACATCCTAATGCACCTAATAACATCTCAACAAACCAAAAGAAAACCTATTCACATTTTCCCTAAAATCTCACTCCCTTCTCAACTCTTGCCTCTCTAGCCACAATCCTCACTAGGCCTCCGTTTGCGGTCGCACTACCTCGCCAGGCCTACTTCTGCCGCGGCACTACCTAACAATTAATGGATAAAACTCAATTGGGCATATATACTGTAGACCACTTTTTTATCCTATACGAATTCTTAAGTCAATTGGGCATATATATCCAAAAAAAAAAAAAAAAAAAAATTGAGCATAAATAGGCAAATAGTCACCTCCCAGTTTTGAGGTAGAATGGACAATCGGCTTCACCTTGTAAGAAGCAACAATGTGTGTGAGTAATGGAAAACCAAATTTTACTACATCATAGAAACAATGAAACGAATAAAATAAGGGAAAAGTAAGAGGGTTGTGGCTGGTGGAATTAGGCCCCATCAATATTAAGAACAAGAACAAATCACCTAGGTCCGACGAGAGAGTGCAGCGGTAAACAGAGGCCCGATGAGGATTGTGGCTGGAGAGGTAGGAGATGAGGAGGGAGTGAGATTTTAGGGAAAACGTGAAATAGGTTTTCTTTTGATTTGTTGAGATGTTATTAGATGCATTAGGATGTATTGATTTTACAATGAATTTAAATAAAAGTTTGATGTGGCATGTCCTTATTGGCTAGTGTAAACCAAAGGGTTTACACCCCGTCCTTATTGAATTTAATGTCAAAAAAAAAAAAAAATCAATTCAATGATTTGGCAGTGCATTTTTTTTTTGGGCAAAAACTTCTTCCAGTAAGCTTCTTATCAATGTAATCACTGAATGTGAACAAAAATAAATTCACTTAATAACGAAAAGGATTGTGATCATAACAGTAATTAACAGAACTGTTATATAGTTTAACAACAAAATGATTGTGATCAATGAAGATATAAAGAAATAATCATCCTATCAAAATACAAATTCAACCTCCCACATCCTCTCGAGTCTCAACAATAAAACAGACCTTCTAAGAATTTGGCTCCCTAATGATAAAGTACATACTGAATTCTTTTACACATCATAAATGAACTAAGCATGTGGACTATAGTGGAGTCTACACATCATTGTGTGTTGTAATTTGTAAACGCTAAACGCCCAAATTATTGAATATCAACATAACAATTAGGGTGTGTTTAGATACTGCTTATTTGCTGAAAACTGAAAACTTATTACTGAAAATACTATAGCAAAATAATTTTTAAAGATGTGAATAGTATTGTGTGACCCAAAAATGCATTGAAATCTATGTTTTGCTGAGTTTGGTGGAAAAATGAACAGTACCCATAGGACCCACTAAAAAACGCAGAACGCACGGATTGGGCAAAACACCCAATCCAAATGCATGCTTAGAATAACTGGCCTATACGATGTGCAGTACATTTTGAAATACTTTATGATAACTATATTACTAACTGATTATAATTTCCTCCAATTTTTCAATAATTTTTCTTATAAAAAAAAATGTAATTATAGACAAAATAGAAAGACAATAAGAGGGGTGTAGTGATTTAATCATATTATATATGTTTACAAATTTGAAAATTGCATGATATAATCACTAATATAGATAGACATATTTCATACCTACTCAAGAATGCAAGTATTGTTTTGATAAAATGAAATTACAAATATCCTTCAATTATTTTTTTACATTCTTAATTGTGTGTAACTAGATTTATTTATTTTTTCTTTTGTTGGACTTCATTTTAATTGTTGCAAAAGCAACCAACTTTGAGGAGAAATACAATATTTCAAATCAATTGTTTCTCATAAAAATCTTAGAAAAATTACATCAAAATTTCAGTAATATTATATAATTAATGTACCCTTAAAATAATTAATATAAGAAATAAATTTATTTATCTTATTAGTAACCTTTTTAATTACATAGAATATAATGGTTAAGATTAAGTTTAGTTATTTTTTTTAGTAAATTTTATTTTTGAGGAACAGGTTAAGATTAAGTTTAGTTAATTCACAAATATCTAATTTTTGATGGCTTTTGTGTCAATTTTTGTCAAAGCTACAAAACTTGAGGAAAATTGTCATACTTTAAATCTATTATTATTATTTCAAATAAAAATAGTTTCTTATATAAAATTTATAAAAATAATAATATAAATTCCTTTAATATAAATAATTAATGCACAATTATAGATAATTAATATATGCAACTTCATTGGCTAATTCAATGAACTAATATTTGATATGAATGCAAACTTTATTGAGGTGGAACCTTAGTTAAAAAAAAAAAAAAAAAAAAAAAAAATCAAGGAATGCACTATATGGCAGAACCTTATACTCTCCTACATGAAGTCTATGGTTTTAGAATGTAATATTGGTCGATTGATTTTTGTACCATAGATTTTGCCACAATTGTTTTTTATGACAGATTGTGAGTGTTGAAAAAAAAGTTGCGGGTCTATATAATAGTAACAAACAACCAATTATAGTCTGCTATATGGGATTATGGCAAAAAGTGTGTGATACTAAAATTATTCTAACAATTAACATTGTCTTTACCCTCCAAAAATAAATTGGGCAATTTTTCAATTACAAGATAAAAGCATCGCTCCAAAGAAGAAGACGAATCCAATCGACAGTTCTAACTTCTTAGAAGGGGAAATTTTTTTCACTAGGAGAATTATTGGAATTTTAATATTTTCTTGGGGGTATTTTAGACATTACGAAAGGGGTGAATGTGGTCCCCCCCCCCCTCCTCTAATCAAATATTCTAACACTCCTTCAAGTTTGCACCTAGAGTCATCCCTAGTAAGTGGGGACCCAAAATGTGGGATAACACTCATGTGAACCAAAACTCGCCCTTAGTAAGTAGAGCCTAACATGTGAGAATATTTTTTTAAATGAGAGATAGGATGGAGTAAGGGTAAAAAATCAAGACCTCTTGCTTTGATATCATAATAAATTATCAACTATACCAGAAATTTAAACTGTTAAGAAATTGTACAAATTTGACACTTTTTACAATATTATACATATTTGTAAATGTGTATAATATTGTACACATTCTGTGTATCTACGATGTAAACTATGAATTAAAAAAAAAAATCACTTATGAAAGGTATATTTTAACTTACTTTAAATAAATTATTTTAAAATTTTGTCAAACCAAGAATAGTTTTTAGAAAATCTTTAAACTTATCATAAGAGTTTGTCAAATCAAGAGTATTTGAAGTTTGAACTTGATGTCTTAACTCTTAAGACAAGCTAACTTGGCCCATCCCTGTTTCCTCTGCGGCATGCCTACATCGGTGGGTGCGTCCTATATTGCTGTAATGTCGAAAAGTTTTAGATTCCTTGTCGAAATTAATTTTACTGTCATATGCACAATAACCAATCCTTTGACTGATCTATACATCAAAAAAGTTTTCACACCTACAATAAAGGTGTGTTTGGTTGGGTTGAAAACATGGTAGATAGAAAATATAGGAGAAAAAAAAGAGAATAATTGGTGTATTTGGTTGAGAGGGGAAAGAGAGAGGAAAAGTAGTGAGGACCGAAAGTTTTCTCTCTTGGCCGACCAAAATTGAATCATTCCAATTTGGAGTGAAAACAAGGAGGAATATGGCTAGCAATATTTTGGACAAAATTGCCCAGATCAACGTTCAAAAAGTTAAAAGCTTTTTGTCCTTTTCTTCTATTCCTTTTGTCATTTGGTTTCGTACAAATCTTTATTATTATTATTATTATTATTTTTTGTGCTTATCTTTCTTAAATTTTTTACTTTTTTTTGACGTAATTTTTTCTTTTCTTTTAGCATGTGAGAAATGTTTTTTTTTTTTTTTTCCTTCAAACAGTTAGTTGAGTTTTTTCTTATATAAAATAATTTTGGGTTCTTGAACTTCTTGTCTAATATTTTTTTTAATGTATGAAATACAATTATACCATTTTTTTAAATAAAAAAATGTGTTACTTTTTGTTTTATTTAATAAGAATATAACTGTAAATTTATACTAACTTCAATTTTTATCTTTTCACTTTTCTTCTCAGCCAAACAAATAAGTTTTCTACCTCTCAACTTTTTCATCCTTCCAACCAAACTCAAATGGGAGAAAACTAAGGTTATGCTTGGTAACAATTTTTGTTTTTTATTTTCAAAAACTTGTTTTGGGGAATATAAAGAAAAAACAATTTTCTTATATTTTTGAAATAAAAAACATATTTGGTTAGTTGAAATTAAAAAAATAGTTTTTTGAAAAAAAATAGAAAATACTAAAATATGTTGTTACTATGATTTGAATTTTAATACTAACTCATTAAATGAGACAGATTCATTAAATTAAATGTGTATTTTTATTGTCTTTTGAAAATTAGAAATTGAAAACAGTCTTTTGCATGTTTTCAGTTTCCTTCACAAATTGAGTTTTAAAAACAGTATTTATTTTCTGTCCATTTTGAGTTATCAAAAAAGTTTTTTAGTCTCAAAAATAAAAAATTGTTTTTGAAAACAAAAAATAAGAGGAAAAAATAGTAACCAAACATACCCTAAATCTCTTCTATCCTCTCACTTTTCTATTTCCTCAATCTCCATTTTCTATCATCCCACTTTTTTATTTCACTCATCTAACCAAACGGACCAAAAGAGAAGAACCCCAAGACAAACACTAGACTCCATTGAATACCAAGCTGTCAAATGGTTCATACGTTAGTGATTTCGTAATAGATGAACTTTTTTTTTGAGAACATATCCATAAAAAAGCAGATATAAATGTACTGTACTCTATGCGGATGTAAATGTCTTTAATATTCCTCTAGTAATTTTCAACCTTTCCATCTTATCATTTAGAATCAACCTTTCCCACGCGAGAACAATATAAAGGACGGGCTCCATGTGTATGACCACCTGACTTGTAAAAAATATGTGTATATATATATATATATATATATATATTAAACTAATCTATTTTGACCATCCTAATAAAAATGTTAAATACTCTAATTTGAGAAAAGAAATATGAGTAATATTACATTAACAATATTTTTACAATGATTATACAAAAAATTCTATGTGATAGGTTATTACTAATTTTAATTTGGGCCTAATATTGACATTATTTTTTAACTCATTAATAACAAATTATCACATAAGATTTGTTATAAAAATCTTGTAGATGTAGTATTAATCTAAAAGTAATTTTGGCACCTCAAACATAATCCTTAACCCCTTTAAAAAAAATTCTTAAATAACAACAATAAAAATTAGCCCAAATAACAACAAAAATAATTCAAACAAAAATTAGACAAGACCAAGCAACAACTGAATAAATTATTCAACAAAAAACCTATTAAAAAAAATAAAAATAAAAGTCCCTAGTCATTCAAATTTGTAACTCGTTTAATCCATTACATAGAAATAATCCATAATTTTTTTTTTCCTTAAAAAGTTACCAAGAGAAATACTGTGGTTATAAGTTCTCCTTGACGGTACCAGCAGGTATGCTTTCTTTGACTTTGTAGTTGCAATAATTTTCTCTTCTTAGGGACCTAGCTTGCAGTTGTATCAAATATAACTTCTCTCTCTCTCTCTCATCTAGACATTCTCATTTTATCTATCAATCCCTTTTTTTTTTTGGGTGACGTTGACATATTCAAGTTATATATTTATTAGATTTTGTATAATTTAAGTTTCTTAGTGACTACCCTAAAAAAATTCCTAGATGTGCCATTGTAATTCTTCTTCTTCTTATTATTAATATCAATTCTCTCTACGATTAGATTCTACTTGCTAAATATTGATACTTCTTGCGGGAATGTTCTCTGCTCAGTTGTCCTTTAGTTTGTATGTAGCATTGTGTCCAAGAGGCCTTTCAACCTCTAAATCGGCTGGAGACTCTATTGTGTCGAGTGAGATATGCAAGGCCATGGAAGCATTTTTGCTCTATCTTCATCTTCATGATTGGTTTGTTAATTCTTCTCACTTTCTCTTCTTCTTCTTTTTTTTTTCTTTTTCTTTTTTTGTCCATTTGCATCATATTATTTGCATGTGTACTATTATATATAGGATTTTACTAACATATGCCCTTAGGATATATGTTAGTAAACTATTTTAGAAAATTTTGAAAAATTGAAAAAGTGATTAACCTTTATGAAAAATTTTTCAATTTTCATTAAAAATTTCCTATAATGGATACATTAACTGAACCCTTATATATAAAGTTTATATTACATACTATATATATATATATATATATATATATATACTGTTACAATAGTGGGCGATTCAAAAGGGAGAGAGATAATAAGAGAAAACAGAGAGAGGAAGAGGAAGTGGAAGTGGTGGTGAAGAGAGCTTTTCAAGATTAGGGAGAGAGAAAAATAGACAATGAGAGGGGTGTAGAGAGAGGGAGTGAAGGTGGTTATGAGAGAGAGAGAGAGAGAGAGAGAGAGAGAGAGAGAAGTTGGGTATATACATGTGAGTGAAGTCTCACATTAAATAAGAATGACAAAAAGAAGTGGTCAATATAACATAATTGAATTCAAACTCATAAATTTAAGTCTTTTCAACAAACCTAGTGATGTCTTTATATGTTGTATTAATTATTCGATTAGAGTTTTTCTAAAGTGTTCTCTGCCCATTAAGTGGTATTAGAGCCCATGGTGGTAGTGGTGTCCTCAAAGAGTCCAAAAAGAAATAGTGTCTCAAAAATTGAAATTTATTCTTTTAAGGTATTCTCTCCCCCATCAAGTGGTATCAGAGCTCATGATGGGGGTAATGGTGTCCTCTAAGTGTCCAAAAAGAAATAGTGTCCCACATTGATTTATTTCGTTAGTTTTGTCAAACATTATAGCATAAGTAATAATTAAAGTAGTCATTAGTTGCATATGTTCCAATTTTATAATAAATATACTATTTTATATGTTATTTATAATTTTATCATAAATTTTACATAATGTTTGTGTATTTCATAATACACATTACATAAAAATGAAAAAAATATTCATGATATTGTTAATGTTTTGACAACTGTATTTTGAACGATTATTGAGAGAAAATTTGCATTCCATCATAATGCATTTTTTTCTATAAAAAAATTACATTTTATATTATTCTGAAAATTTTACCAAAAGGTAATTATATTGAGTAAAATTGTGTTTGGTTTGAAAAAGTATAGAATGCATTTTCGATACATTTAACCTTTTTTTATTAGGATGATTGTAGTAACATAAAATCCCAAAAATAAAACAGAAAGAGGAATTAGAAACAGAAAGAGAAAAGAGTAGTTGGGTGCGGTTTTTAATCACTGTCAATGAATCCCACTTGCATTAGTTAACATGAGAAGTCACATTTTTTTGGATGTTCGATTTTTGCTATAGGAAATAGAATTTTGAAAAGGGTTAAATTTGTTGCACATAAGTTATTTTACATAGTTTTACACATATAAAAAAAAAATACTGAAATTGTGATTACAAGTTGGAAATCTTGACTTCAAATCATGATTTCAATTTCTTTTTCACATGTGTAAAATTATGTAAAATAAACAATGCTCTTTGAAAAATGAATTCTCAACAAAATGACTTTTACACATCTCAAAATGACCAATTAAACACCTCTCTTTTTTTAATGCATTTTACTTCTAGACAGTTGTGAATTTGCATTTCAGTCCTTTAATTTTACTTTTGTTCAAATGCGTTTTCTAAGTTCTAAATTTATAACATTCAAACTTTCTATCCAAATTTGTTAAATAATTTTCCTTAACAAATATTTTATTTTCATATGCAAAAAAAATCTATAAAATTAATAAAATTATTTTATAGATTATTTTATTTTATTTATTTAAGAATGTGTTTCAAAAAAATATTTTTACATTAGTTAATTTCATACTTAAAAAGGCAATTTTTTTATTATAACAAATTGGACAAAATGTTTGAATTAAATAACTTTGAAACTTAGAGGACTCAATTGAACGAATGTAAAGTTAAAGAATTAAATGAATTTTAGCCAAACTTAGAGAGTGTACTGTGCATTTTAACCTAAATAATGTATAGATCAAAACATTTTTGCATTAAAAAATTATAGAAAATATAAATTGGAACTACCGATCGATGTGGTGAAATTGTCCAAAATCGACAATGACAGTCAGTAACGATTGGCACGTTTAAATTAACGGTCTATTTGCACAGCCATAACTATATTCAGAGAACAATAGAAAGATCAGGAGAAGAACAAGCAAAGTAGCATGGGAGGTGGAGCAAATAAATCTTTATTAATTCGTATCAATGATATACTAGGAGTGGTTATGACTCAGCAAATCTACTAACAGTAAAAAAGGCAACAAAGTAGAGTTAAAGTCAAGAACATCAATATCCAATTATATTCTAAAAGAAAGAAGAAATTAAGGAGTACCGTCAAAGAAAGTAACGTCCAGACTTATTAAGTCATAACTTAGACAAGGATTCTAGAAGTTACATCCTCTCCGAATTTTTGGAATAACGAACATGGAAGACAGTCACACACGCGCGTGACAGCCCTAGGAGTCAACCTATGTCCTAGGTTGGGACCAAGACAAAACATAAAAAACCAAATATCACATGAGAAAACAAAAAGAGGAATTACCGACCTAATAATAATGGAAAAATGTTAACGAATGTCTAAAAAGACATTAGTTTAAGAATTATTTTTAAAAATATTTTATAAAAAATGATAAAATAATGGCATCAAATCAAAAAAAAAAATGATAAAATAATTAATTTTGTTGACAACTTTTTATATTTTTTATGAAAATTGTATCAAAATTTTCCTATAATTCATTAATAAATGCTCTAAGGGCATTTGTAAACGTAACCCATAATACGGGAGATTGAGATTCTCTAGAGTTGTTAGTGGATT
Organism: Quercus ilex subsp. ballota; assembly: GCA_032727855.1. Classification (NCBI taxonomy): domain Eukaryota; kingdom Viridiplantae; phylum Streptophyta; class Magnoliopsida; order Fagales; family Fagaceae; genus Quercus; species Quercus ilex. Next base: position 51,817,026 of record CM064917.1, on the reverse strand, counting down.
AATGATATGACAAAATTTGGACATTTTATTATAAATGAAAGGTTAGGATTAAAAAGATCTTTACAGGATAGAGTATCCTAAGAACTCTAAAAGATTTCAATCCATGATATGGGTTATGTTTTGATATTATTGTCATGAAAAATATAAAAAGTTGTCAAAAAAAGTAATTTTTTTTTCAATAAAAAAATTCTATAAATATTGTCTAAACCAATGCTCTTAGGAAATTGGTTAACTTTTTCCTACAAAATATAGGAAGACATCCTATTAATAAGATAACATGTCGATGCAGTAAGAATGGCATCCCCTTAAAAAATGTTCAGGAAGATGCATTTGATGATATCCAAAAAAAAAAAAAGAAAAGAAAAGAAAAGAAAAAAAGATGCATTTGAAGCATGATATTGGCACAACCAAGTTGAGTGGCCTTTTCTTTATGAAACAACTGAAAATAGATGAAATTTTTAAAAGATATTTCATTAAAAAAATACTTGTTAGGTAATAATCTTTGGCATGGGGAGGAGCATGTCGGAAGGCTAGTTAAGAAAAATCCAGAGAGAAACAGAGTCTGTAATGACGTTTCAAGGTGAAGGGAAGGCTTATTTTTTGAAGTTCGAACTTGAAAAGGCCTTGGCTAATAGGTGAAGAAATTGGACTTTTTGGTCATACCCCTTTTGTCTGTCTCCCTGTGATTTTCACACTGCATAATTCCTTTATCCCATAAGTAAATATGGTATGAGTTTTGTTTTTCATTTCATATTTGTATATGTTTGAAACTGCAACTTCTGTATATATCTGCTATCAACAATTTTCATAATGGTCGCAAGCAACTAATTAATACTACCTCCTAGTAAAAACGATGAATTTAACTGGAAATCAGCACAGTGGATTTGGCATGTGTTACGTCTAAAGTCATCTAATTGTTTATATGTGAAAAAAAAAAAAAAAACAATAACGTTATAAATTTAATGGTTTTTTAACATTTTTTTTTTTTTAAATCTTTCTCTAGAAAAAAGAAAGAAAAAGGTTAATGGTTCTTTGATTATCTACCTTCTAACATATGTATGTATACACAATATCTGTGCTTTTATTTTTATTTTTTTTTATGAATACAATATCTGTACTCAAGGGATAAAAACATTATGATTTAACAACAAAAAACTGTAATAGATCTGAAATATTCAATCATGCTAAATCAGAGATCTTGATTTAATAGATAAGCTTATGTGTGACAACCGATATGTTTAAAAAGTTAATTTATCAATCCCTCAAAAATAAAATTTAAGGATTAAAATTATATTGACTTTAAACTGGAATGATAGCATTATTCCCATCTCCCATTTTCCACCGCCTTTATTAACTTTTATTTCAAATAATCTTTTGTATACAATATTTTTCCAGAATTTCATTTTAAAATGTAACTGATTGACACTTGATTTTGCTTGCTTTTCGTCATCGAAATAAAGTGAAGGTTTATTGTATTTTATCTCTGCTTTCTCTAGAAAACAACATAAATTCTGTTACTGTAGGGATTTCACCAAGAGCGGAGAGAAAGGAGTGGGAAAGTGGGTCATAGCCCCCAAACAAAAAAACTTTCAAGAATAATATTCTTTTTACCATTATATGGTGGGTATGTCATGCAATATAGTTAGTATTGATTTCTCTACCTTTGTTTTATATTATGTTTTTTGTATTTTTAAGGTGAAAGTAATGAGGTGCATATTACAGAGGTCTAATGGAAATAACTTTAATTGGATAAAATGACAAATTTTAAACCAAAGGTAAGCAATATTTCATGTGTGGATAAAGTATAATTAACTTTTTTTTAATATATATAAATCATTGAAATTTAGTTCAAATTGAATTTCTTGATTTCATCATTCTATTTTATGTAGACTTCCTATTCTATATGGATAATAGTCTTTCTATTCACAAAAGATGTATTATTGTTTATGTTTTTTGGTAATAAGGAGATTAACATAAAAACTTGCAAGCCACCAAAGGTACAGACAATAATTTTTGTATTAGGGACGGAGCTAGAACTTAGAGTTAAGAGGGTAACTTTGTTACTAGTTGTGTGCAGTGATTTTGGCACCTGGCTTTGCTGTTGCTTAACCTCTTAGTTGCTAGTTGTTTATGATTTTTTAAAGGGTTAGATCGTTTGTTTTTGGTAAAATTGGTTGACTAAGCTTAATTTTTTTAAGTTTTACTATTGGTAATTTTGTTGTTGGACTAATTATTTTAGGCTTGTAAATTTTGTTTTAGATTTGGTCTTTAAAATGAGAAAAATGCTAGAGCTACAATTTTTTTTACAAATTGCTGATGTGGTAAGTGGTTATTAGTAAGTAAAAAAATAATATAAATAGTGGGCTCGAATGTGAATTAATAAGAATTTGCTACCTTAACAGTTTTTAAAAATGTTGTAGAAAAATTTGTGACTATAACAATATTCTTAAAAGAATCAATAATATTGTTAAGGAGGCAAAAATGTAATTTATAAAACAAAATTGCTAAAATTAGTACCCATATATATAATAATGTATTTTAAAAAAACATTTGGGGAGCCATTGCCCCCAAGTCTAACCATGGCTCCATCCATGTTGGGTATGAATTAATTGAAGTCAATAGAATATAAACCAATCAATTGACCTCAACTATTGGTAGCACGTGTGCATGAAAATTTTATAAAAATTATTTTGAAATAGAATATAATTTTGTATAACTATTTTTAAGATTGAATTATGTTTTTCATCATTAAAATTTAGTTCAAAATTGAATTTCATCCTTTAAAACATGTCATGTCATCTGTTAATATTTTATTTGTCCTTGATAGAATACTAATTTTTTCAAAAGATTAAGCTATTAAAAAATTGTGAATTTAATTATTTAATCAATATTCTAACACTTTCCTTACGGGTAGGCCTAAATTTGTCCTTAATATATGAGACCCAAAACATAGGATAACACTCACATGGACTAAAACTTGCCTTTAATAAATGGGGTTTGACATATGAGATTTATATATTTATTTTAAAATAATGAATTTAATCATTTAATCGATATTCCAACACCTCTTCAGATGTGAGCCTAAACTCATCCTTAAATATAGAACCCAACATGTAGGATATATAACACATGTGTGGGCTAAAACTCTCTTTTAATAAGTGCAGCACAAGCCACACAACATGTAGGATTTTTAAATTATTTTTTATAATGATGAATTAAATCATTAAATTGAAAAAAAAATTATTTATATTTTGGATTGTTAGTTTCAAATTTGAAAATCTAAAAATTAACCTTTAAAAAATAAGCAAATTTCACTTATGAAAAAAATATTTAACTTACTCTCAATCAATTATTTTAAAATTTTCTCAAACAAATAGTAGTTTCAAGAAATGACAGTGTTTATTACACACTTATATAGATGCACACAAGTGTGACCACCGGGCCTTGTAGCCCAAGTGGTACCCAGTTTACCATGAAACCGTTAGCTCGGGGGTTCGTGCCCCCGCACCCGCATAAACAATTACAAAAAAAAAAAAGAAAAAAAAGAAAAAGAAAAAAAAGAAAGAGGATAAACACAAGTGTGAAATAACACTGAAATACTTAGGTTTAAAAAATTTGAGTCCTACATAGCACGCTAGCGTGTAATAAGTTTTAGCCTTAAAGAAAATCTTCATCCTTATCCTTTAGGGTTAGAATAATTTTTCTCAAAGCACGTAATTTGAACTTTGAAGTCTTAATAAGAGTTAGGAGAAGCTAAATTGGGCGGCTGGGCCCGTCCTTGTTTTCTTTGGTGTGTCTGCATCAGTGCATCCTAGCTATATTGGTGTAATATCAATATCGAGACGTGGAAATTTTATTATCAAATGTACTTAAAACAATCATTTCTTTGACTGCTCTATATATCAAAGAAGTTTTGTGAAGTGATAAAATATAAGAGAAGATGTCAACCCAAATGAGTCAATATAACTATTTAAGACCAACCTCTCCTACGTTTAAAGCATTAGCATCAGATTTCTACAAAATATCTAATTTTACCCTCTCAAAAACTATTTTATCTATTATATTATATCAGTTTATAACACACCTAACATCCCAACTTTTATATTCTTATACAACACATTAAAATAATATATCTACACAATAAAATATATAACCCAAAATAATAAAAAACAGTATTTTAATTTTGTGGTGAGTCAGGGAGAGAAAGAAAGAAGAAGATGCTTTTGAGGTGAATGAATAAAAAATATTATTTTAATTTTGCAAGTGAGCTACAATATCATCGTAAATTTAGGATGGTATTATAGTACAATTTTATTTTATTATTTTTATTTATTTTTACCATTGCAAGACCAGGTAATAGGCTTTTTTTGTGCTTTGATGCTAAAATATAGCATATTATAGCATATGCAAGACCGGGTATTGATGCCAGTGAGTTTTTAATAGTTGAGCTTGAGAGAACATATCAATAAAAAAGCAAAATCTACATTTTTTGTTTTTGGACGTACTGTGCTCTATGCTGATATTTTTGTTTTTGTTTTGATAAGACACCTCTCTCCAATCTTTGACTTATAAGTGCTCTATGCAAATATAAATGTCATTGATACACCTCTCGTAATTTTCATCCTTTTCTTCTTATCATTTAGAACTCCCACTTTTTACTGAAGGAAAATTTCCTCTTCGCCAAAAGCCTACTTCTTCTTCACACGAGATCAATATATATGCCTTCTTATAATTATTATTATTCTACCTCGTCCTCAATTCTCTCTACGATTAGATTCTGCCTGCTAATATTGACACTTCTTGTGGGAATGGTCTCTGCTCAGTTGTCCTATACTTTGTATGCAGGATCGTGCCCAAAAGGCCTTTCAACCTCCAAATCGGCTGGAGACTCTGTCGTGTCAAGTGAGGTAGGCAAGGCCATGGAGGCATCTTAATTTGCTTCGTCTTCATCTTCATGATTGCATTTTTAATGTAATTCATCTCTCACTTTCTCTTCTTCCTTTCTTCCCCACCCCACCCCACCACCAACACACCCCCCCCCCCCCCCCCCCCCCCCCCCCCATTTGCATCATATTATTTGCATGTGTAATAATGTACATAAAGTTTATATTACGTACCATGCATATATATACTATTACGATAGTGGGCTCATCAAAATGGGGAGAGACAATGAGAGAAAATAGGGAGAGGAAGTGGAAGTGATGGTGAAGTGAGCTCTTCGAGATTAGAGAGAGGGAAATAGAGAGAAAGAGACAATGAGAGGGGTGTAGAGAGAGAGAGAGAGTGGAGCCTGTGGAGGTGCTTATGAAGAGAACACTTTATGAGAGAGAGAGTAAAGTTTAAGTGGTGTCTCTATGTATTGTATTAATTAATTAGTCTATTAGAATTTTTCCTAGCTATTCTCTCTCCATTAAGTGGTATCAGAGCTTATAATAGTTTGTGACAAGCGATGACAAGGTTATCAAATTCTCTTTCGTAGTTGGAGTTGAAAGGGTGTGGTGTGAGGTTCCCATGTGGTGGTGGTGGTGTCATCAAAGAGTCCAACAAAAACCTTTTTAAGAGAGAGACAATGAGAGAATAATAGAAACCTTTGGGCGTAGGGTTTATGTAAAATGCATGCTTCTTTTGGCATAAGTGTGTGGTCTAAGGAAGTTTGTAAGAAATGAACAGAGGCGTAAATTCAAGATTTTATCTCCATGAAGCAAAAAAATTTGCCTCTTTAAAGATAGTAAAACTACTAAAATTCAAAAAGAAATTAATATATAAAAATAGTTATTGCATCAATTCTAAATTATTCATATGATGATTGCTACCACAAAAATTAGAATTCTTATATATCATCTCAATATATATCCAATATATTATTATAACTAAAAAACTGCAAATGATGCTAGTAATTTTTTTTTTTAAATTCCAAACGCAATATATATATATATAATCAATCATATATATATATATATATATAATCAATCCTTTAAGAGTGCATTTGGGAAAGGTTTTTTGCTTTTTGTCTCAATTTTTTACAAATACTCTAATTGTTTTTATTTTATTTTATTTTATTTATTTTATTTTTTAAATAATTAACCATTTAGCCTTTTGCCACAAATTTAATATAAAAGTTATTAAAATCTATATTCATTATAAAATACTATGTAAATAAATTTTCGTAAATAGACTATACTCAAACACACTCTAGGAAGAGTTAAAAGGTAAGACAACACCTTAATCCTAAAATTTCAAACTTTTTAGCTTAGTTCTCAAAGAGAGAGAGGCTTAAATCCAATATTTTCTGTGCATTGAATTATATGAGATGCTTTCACATGACAACATCCTACTAGGTCTGATGCACAAGATACGAGACCCAAGCTGAACCTATTCTCAAATAGCAAATAACAAAATGTCATGTCAAACATTTGAAACCTTTCAAGTGACTATTTTTACTTTTTGACGTCTTTATATAGGGTTGCTTGCAACCCCTTTTTTCATTACATATGCAAATGATTGTTGCATGTACTGTTCTATCTATTAGTTGGGAAAAAAAGAGTCTACTTGCATGTTTTGTGTAGTACGAGTAGTGACTGAGTGCGTGAAGATTGATAAACCGTGTGTGCACGAGATACCCACATATAGTTTCACTCGTCGCTATTAAAGGTAGTGTTTAGAATGACTATACTGAGAGGATGTGTTCCATTGGAATGCATTCCAGGATAATGCATTTTGTAAAAGTAAAAGTATTAGAGTAGAATGTATTTTCCTTAAAAAGTTTGCATTTGATATTACACATTAACTTTTACTAAAAAGTAATTGTGCTGAATGAAGTTGTGTTTGGTTTGAAAAAGTGCAGAATGTATATATTCTCAGAACATTTTACCAGTTTTTATTAGGATGAGTATGGTAACGAAAAATTACATATAATCCGGAAAATAAAACTAAAAGAGGAAGAAAAAGAAAAAGTAGTTAGGTGCTGTTTTGTTATCTAAAAAACAAAGTTAGGTGCTGTTTTTAATGCAATATCGGTGGGTTTGACTTGTTTTAGTTAAATGAGAAGCAAAATGAGAAGTCACAATTTTAATGACTTTTTGACTTCTGCTCTAGAAAATAGAATTTGAAAAATGCATTCCCGACAAAATGACTTTAAGGAATGTTAAAATAGTTTTGATTCTCACACATCTCAGATTTTTGTATTTATTTTTTTATGTGTTAAAATGTGAACATTCTTGCAATAATTGTAAATATGTGTGTGAAATAGTAGATATGATCTAATGTAAAAAAATATTTATCCATTTCAAAATACCGACCAAACAAATTATTATTATTATTATTATTTTACAATATACCTTACGCCTAGGAAGTTGTGAATTTGGGACTAATCATCAGATTATTATCTAATAAACCCAAAAAATTCTTCTTTTCTAGTTTAGTTATTATTATTATTAATTTTTAACATACACATACATCAATCTTAATATTATATCACTATTTTAATTATTAATTATTATTTTCTTCCATTTACATTTTTTATTCCAAATTTCACAACCACCTAGCACACCCACAACCCAACAAAATCCACTCATGAGTTTCCTCGCCACCATCATCGAAATCATTACTCAGCCTTTGCCTCTAAGTGTTGTTGCTTACCTCAATCTTGGTGCCGTTGCTTACCTCGATCTTGATCTTTGCCCAACAAATGGGTCTTCTTCAACCCATGTGAATTAGATCTAGGTTTTTTATGGGTGTTTATGATAGGTCTGTTGGGATTGATGTTGGATGTAGTTGATTGGTGTGGTTGTGTTTGGTGGTGCCATGTTGTGGTGGCTAATTTTTTGGTTCAACTAGATAGTGGTTGGCTGGGTTTTGTCTTTGGTGGCTAAGTCTTTGGTTGTGCCATGCCATGATGTGGGTTTCAAATGGATTTGGTTCGATTGGTGGTGGCCAGATGTGGTGGTGGTTGATATTGATGGTGTTACAATATGCACGTGTGTGTGCGCAAACACATTTAGTAAAATAAACTTTTAATTTGATTTGGTGATGAACAATATATCAATAAGATTGTAAAACAAAATATGGATTCTCATGCACGGGTAATTTGAACAAGTTTAATTAATTGTTTTTACTAAACTATAGTTTAGCTATCTTGATGCTAGGGCTCTAAGTGTACTTTTTGGGCCAGATCCATTTTATTTGAAGCAAATAATAATTACAATTTTATTTTTGAGATTTAATAATTTAAATAACATCAAAGTAGATACACTTTTAGACTTGTAATATTTAGTTTGAATAATGAAATGAGTATGCAAAGTGATGATCCTAGAAGGATTAAAGGAACAAAACTTATGTGTAATTCATTAACTAATGTATCCTATCTTTAGTTCTCCAATTGAATTCAAAACATGGTCGTATTTACCAATATAACAAAAATTTTGACATTTTTTCAAAGGATAATTAAATTAAAAAATGAAATATACATTGACAATTTAGCCCAGCTTAAATAAAAGTTCTATGGTTGATTTTCAACCCACAAAAAAGAAAAAAAGAAAAAAAAAAAGAATAGAAAAAAGTGAAGGTAATGCAATCAACTGGTTGAATTTAATTGAAAAACTTAAAGTATAAACAACTAAATAATTCTACATAAGTTTTAGCCTGCCCCAAGCAACCCAATAACTTAGTGAAAGAATTCTCTTATAAGGAAAATAACAAGTTTTAAGTAACATTTTGTTACAGGTGCATGATACATGGTTGCTGTTGGACTACATAGTGAGGTTGCTAAGCGTTTTGATTTTTCTAAATCTCGTACCAACTCTTGATCCATGGTCATCCATGAATTCATATCGAATGAGCTTCAACTACAATGAAGCATTGCAGTCTCCCGAAGAGCGCCCTGATGAGCAGCACTTAAGAGTTGTTGTAGTTGGCAGTAATATGGAAGGCAATGGTGTAAGGTTAGACATAGGTGAAGGTGATAGAGAAGGTGAAAGTGGAGAAAGTGCATTAGGCGGAGGCGGAGGCGGAGGGGGAGATGGAGGTGAAGATAGGAACTGGAGGTTGAACATATCCAAACTAGCAAAGATGTTCATCATGGTCACAATCCAAACTACTGCAGCTTGTATTGGCTTCCATTGCAATGAGCAACATCCCCATCATTTCCTGAATAAGGTCTTCCTAGATTCTATCTTGGTTGTTGACTTAGTGGGTTTCCTTTGTTGCATGACTGCTATCTTCTTAATCCATAGGAAGCCACATATTGCAGAAATTGTTGGAGGGATCGGATTTATAGTTGTTGCCTTCGGGTTCATACTATTAACAACTATGGTTTTCGTCCACTCTCTTGTTTGCTAAGTAAACAATGAGCTGTTTTTATTCATAAGATTCAAGTTATGAACAATTTATGCAATATTGATAAATATTAGCTGATGTTAGCTGATGTCCCTCATGATACAAGGATATGTTATAAATTCAGTTTAAAATATTAAAAAACATATATAATAATGATTAATTGTTATAATATTTGAGAAATTAATTTCTGTTATATTACATGTCATGATGTCATTTAGAAGAGATAAAATATAAACTTTTAAGATTAATACGTATAATTTTAAGTAATAAACTTATTACTTGAGTCAATTGAAAAATGTTTAAAATCAAATCCACTAATTTAAACGAAATAATTTTTTTGTGCTCTTTATTTGCATGTGATGGAATTTTCTTTTGCATTTTATTGGATTTTGTTTTAATTGTTACCAAAGAAACTCAACTTGAGTAATATTGTCACATTACAAACCAATTATTTCTCATATGATTTTAAAAAATTAATCATAAATAAATTTTTTTTATATAGATGGTTATTAAACCACCTATAAATGAGTTATTTCACCAAAATAAATGAATTTACCCCCTTAATAAACTTCTTGGATTCTTCATTGGAAATATGTATCATAGATTTGAACTAGGTTGGCTCGATCCAACTAGTGTGGCCCGCCCGGATCAGCATTTACCAAATTATTAATAAAATAAAAAAATCATATAACCCATTTAAATCCCAAGCCCAGTAATCCATAAGGCCCAGGGAAATGCCTTAAAACTACCAGACCTTAATCTTGGCCCAAACCGAATCAAGCCTAAACACCTAAATCCAATGCACTTTAAAACGTAAGCTAATACAAAAACAGACCCAATCATACATCAAACTCAGGCTCACTTCATGTACCTAAATCCAATGCTTTTTAAAACATAAGCTAATACAAAAACAGACCCAATCATACATCAAACTCAGGCTCACTTCATGTACACACAAGGCCCGGATCAGCATTTATAGTTTGATCCCAAAACTTTCCAAATTTCACGTTTTGACACTAGAAACTTCCCCAAAATTACAGTTGACCCTATCTCTCAACATCACACCTTGACCCCTGAACTTTCAAAAATTGAATGAAAATCCATAAGATCAAATCATTTCAAACCCAAATTTTTAAAAAAATCAAAGTCCCTCAAGATTAATAAAAATGTCAAGTAACATGGAATTTACCCGTTGTGTTTTCCTATTGTCTTTATTGCAAGTGACTTTGCTCACCACTAGGACTGTGCACTTCATGAGATGGCAAGCCAATGCATGTTAGAAAAGTGGAAAAATTTGTCTATTCGATATTGCACCTAATCTGAATTGGTGCAAGTGTGTCTACAAATAGGAGTCCCCCATTTATTATTATTATTATTATTATTATTTTTGCATTCATTTCAAAGAGAGTGAGACATAGTTTAGTTTGCTATGCACAGAGATTGTAGTGAGTCAATTGTGAGCAGTTAATCATGGTTATCCGAGAGGTAGATATTTATGAGTCTCAAATCACCAGGATATAATGTCAAACATTAGACTTGATTATATTTGTATTTATCATTTTGAATTTATCCAATTTGTGAGTATATTTAATTCTTCCTAATTATTTATGCATTGAACATGTTTAGTTTTTTGTTTTTGTTAACAAAATCACAAGAAATTGTGCAACATGAAATCTTCTAACCTGGAAACAAATATAGAAACATGAATAAAATAAGAAATACAAATAATACCCTAGTCCAAGAATAATTATGTCTATGAATCATATTTTAGACCAAACATTTTCTAAATCACTCCATCAATAAAAAGTCAAGAACTAGGCAGTGCTCAATCTACTACCACACATCTGATTTTGAGTTATAAAGCCTTTATTTTTTTTTTCTATGTTCAGTGAATCCAACCAAAAAAGCACCTCCCTTGCAGTTGGGTAGGTCCAATCTTCGTAATTCAATGAGTAGTTTTACATCCTTAGTGCTACATCTTGTTGATTTTATCTTCTTATGAGTTTCATTTTCCTTGATTCAGTTGAAAAAATTTTACGCTTCCGAATTAGTTGAAGAATTGTTACTGCTAGGACATAAATGTCATTAAACCACCAAACCTCTTCTCGTAGAATTACCTAGAGTTATTACAAGAATAATGCAGAATTATTAAATTACAAGATAAATATTGCAAAGGTCATGTTTTTATTAGTGTTATTTAGGGAGAAATTTACATGCATTTTCTTCCTATTTTAATGTATTTCTCTAGGGTAGAAAGTACTTGAGTGCTTGTTATGTGTGAAGCTGCATTCTAGGCCAACTCACTACCTCAAGTGACTTGCATAGTCCGTAAGTGAGATGTGGCAAAAGATTGAAAGAGATTACTGACTAGACAAGTTGCGACCATTACGTGACTAGCCAGGTCGTGAACAACACGAGCATGTTCCAAATAATTGGTATAATGACAAAAATATCATTGAATTTGGAGAAAACTTTTTTTTTTCCCTCCCCCACAAAAGAGCTCACAATATCTAATATAAGTTATAATAAGCCAGCTCTTAAGTAGCTCAAAACAACACTCATCTGAATATTTTTTAAAAAAAATCGAAGAAAGAAGGTTTGAAACAAAAGTCATTGGCATATGTTATACAGTCTTATTTGCATTTGGGTCAATTATAAGTTCAAATTGGCAAGATGGAAAGAGTACTCTGGCACTTGAAACCTCCAAGAAGGCACTTATGAGGACTTTAAAAATAGTTGAAGTGTGTGAGAGGTTGGAGGCTAAGTTGTCAACCAAGCATTCATCCTTCTTCAGATGCTTTGCCTCTACCTTTTGGTGGGGCAAGACTGAGAAGGGCAAGGCTAGGGAGGGCGAGTCTAAGAAGGGTGGTACTGGGTTGGATAATCTACCGTGAGAATTTCATCTTCACTAATGACAGAAAGTAGAGAAAAGATCTTTGTTTTTTGTGATTTGTTCGAGAAGGGTGGTACTGGGGTTGGATAATGTACCATGAGGATTTCATCTTTACTAATGACAAAAAGTAGAGAATTTCATCTTCACTAATGACAAAAAGTAGAGAAAATGTTCTTGTTTTTTTAAAAAAAAAAAAAAAAAATCCATTTTCTCATCAAAACTGTAGGCTTTAGAGTCATTTTAGCCATAATCAATTCATGTTTTCAAAAAGAAATATTAAAAGATTAAAAGATAGATATTAGAGTCTACCAAGCATTCATGAGTCAAATATTTTTTTTTTTTTTGGTAACTTTTTAATTTTTAAATTTTCATGCATAAAAAAAATAATAATACGCCTAATACACTACTTTTTTTATGAATTGAAAAAAAAAAGGTGTTTCACACATTTTTTTTTGAACTCCTTTCTTTGCAAATCAAAAGAAAAAAGAAACACTAAATACTTCTTTTTTTTTAACAAAAAAGAGCTAAGGGAGTGTTGGTATTGTCAAGTTTTGTAGTTGTTAGCTGTTCAAAGCTTTGTTTTGCCAAAATAGACAACTTATTTTTTTTGCTAAATAATTTTCTGCACAATAGACAAGTAGACAGAAGATTATTTATTGAGCAAAGACATTACGCTACAGAGGCCTCAAAATCTTTAACATTAGTTGGACTATTACTCTGCTATAGAGTGGTCTAAATACAACCCCCATTTTATTTCTTCTCTATATTTGGCTGTGTTTTAACTTTCTTGAGTTATTCTTGTAATTTTTGGGCTAAAAATCAATTTAGTTCATCGACTTTTACTTTAATCATCAAACTAAGATTTAATTTTTGTCAATTTAGTTGCTTATTCTGTAAAAACTGAGTCAATTTGATTTTTTTTTTTTACCAAATTGTTAACAATTGATGCTGTTTAAGTTTTCAAGCATTCCTTTAAAAAAAAAAATTAAAAATTAAAAATTTTAGTGAAAAAATTAATGAGGTTTCCCACTCTACCTCATTTGGTAGATCTTATTATTTGATGAGTATATTTTAAAAAACAATAATATATCATATCCTTCCAGTGACTATTTAGACAATTCTTTTTTATATTGTTGTAGTTTATTAAATAAATAGACTTTATGCACACAATAACAGTCACAAAGTAGTTTTTATAATATAGCTGATTTTGATTTTGATTAATAAAGCCTTTATTTTATTTTATTTTATTCAATCTTCAATTTATCCAACCAAAAAAGCACCTCTCTTGATGTTTAGTAGGTCCAATCTTCGTAACTAGAAGACACTTTAGTGCAACACCTTGTTGATTTTAGCTTCTTATGAGTTTCATTTTCCTTGATCCATGAAAGTTCAAAATGGGTATGAAACACCCTTGAACGTTTAGACTCCAAATTACAAAAATACCAATTCAAGCTTTATATCAAACAATTAATGTGCGGAATATGATAACAAGCTTATAGCAGAATTGATACAACAATCTAAGCCAAATATAAACACATCCACAACAGTAAATATGAGGCAAAGATAAAGGAAAGAAAGATGCAAACACACGGACAACACACGATGTGTTATCGAAGAGGAAACCGAAGTCCTCGGCATAAAACCTCTCCGCCGCCCTCCAAGCGGTGATACAATCCACTAAAGAATATAGTTGGGATACATGAACAGCAGAAGACCCTCCAAGCCTAATCTACCCAAGTACCTAAGCCCTCCAAGCTTCTTGCTCCAACGAGGTTACGCCGAACCTATTTCTTCTTTAGCTTCCCGGATTCCGGTACTTGACCATAGCATCAACCAATGTATATTAGTTCCTTTCCAAACTGCTTCCCTAAGCACCAAATAAACCTTCTCACAGACGTGGGTATGGTGAGATAAGGATTTGGTAAAAGACCTCTCAAGAGTATGACAATGGAGAGGAAGAGAGTAGAGGAATTTGTAGAGTTTCTTAGATGAAGATTGGGGATGAGGCAATCTTGTTTTGCTCTAGGGTTTTCTCTCACAAAATTCTCTCTGGAAGCTCTCTCAATATGATGGGTATAAGGGTGTATATATAGTAGGGTGAGAAGGGAATGCAAAAAGTCAGTTTTTGCCAAATAGGGCAATTTGGCGACTTGGTCTCGCGGCTTGTCCAAGTTGCGACGTAACGGCCTGGCCAGCCTGGAACTTTTGTCCTGTAGCGTGACAGCTGGCGCGACCCTTCAGCTTCCTAGTGTGCATCTCACGTGCCAGTTTTTGGCGGCTTGCCAGTCGCGATCCACCCGCGAGCCCTAGCCGCGAACCTCTGTTTTCTTGCACACTCTTGAACTTTTCTTCACATCTTCTTACACACTACCCTTACAATTTTCCCACCTAAATACAGGGCTACTAAGTGCTAAATTACAAGCAAATTGGTGACAGAATAACGCCAATTAGATGGTTGATTAAATTCAACCTTACAATCTCCCCCTTTGGCTATTCCGTGACAAAACCCTACAACAGACTCTAGACTTAAACGTGAGTTGAGAACAGTTGGAAAACTCACTCACACCTAACTCTAGATTCTGTAAAGCTCTTGAACATATGAATAAGTAACTCCTGAAACACAATTACATAGCAATATCATTGTATGCAGAAAACTTAAAATGCATATGGAGCAAGATAAGCATGATCAAGCAAAAATGAACATAAGCATAAAAGCAGTAATTCATGGCAAGATCAACAACAAAAGTCACTTAAGCAAAAGTGATTACTATGTTCATTCACACAAGGAATGAACATCCGGACATGCAAAAATGATAAACTCAATTGAAGAGAATCATTTGCAAGTCCAACACTCAACCAATGCATACAAGCATATATGCATCTAGGAACAATCTTACAAGGGCACAAGAGTGTTGTACTTAAGATAATGCAAGGCATTAACAAGTACCAAAGCACAAAGCACAAAGGCTGCATATGCAAAGTTTTGCAAATACATGGCACAAACCATAAAAGCCTACAAACCATGCATAAGAACAAGAAACAACCCTCAAAGCTTACAAAAGCAACAATGGGTACAGAACAACAACATAAAGTGCTGAAAGCTGAAAAACATCATACTATATATATGCTGAAATAAACAACTACCACCACAGTATTTTGAGTAATCAAAGTTTTATGTACAGAAAGAAAAAACAAGTAAAACAACTGAACAAAAATGATGAAGAATTCTCCCCCTCAAAACGAGCACTCCCCCTCAAGAGCTGCCCCAAAAATTCTCCCCCTTTTTGACCGGAATGGCCAAAGGGTCACTGTGGCAGCTTTGTGAAAATGCCATCAACTTGAGCTGCTAACACATCAATTTGGTCTTGCATGACAACCAATCTCTCCGACTGTTCTTTCTGGCCATCTCTGAGGGTCTTTTCCATTTCCTTAAGACGTTTGTGAAGGTTATCAAATAGTATTTGCAACTTGTCAGGTTGAGGAGCAGACTGTGGTTGTGGAGTGCCTGGTTGCTGTGACTCATGGGTGGCATGTACAGGTGACACTTGCTCAGGAGTAGAGGTCGTAGCAGAAAATAGATGTACACTCTTTGGAGCTTTGGATGAATGGCTCCTGCTGGCCTGAAGAGTGAATATAGAGATTGGTCGAGGACGAGCAATCATGTTCCCAATAGAGGGAGGAGTAACACCTTCACTTAGAACGAACTTCATGATAAGACTACAGAATGGAAGGCACCGTCGTGCTACTGTTCTGGTTGCTGTCTTTCTTATGATGTGAAAAATATGGGCACAGATGTCAATGGTGGTGCCTGTGATGAGATCACATAGAAATTGAGCCCTTCCAAGGTTTATATACACCGTGTTGGTCAGCGGATAGAGATTTGAAAACATAATCAGCTTCAATGTTGTCAAATCAGGTGAAAACTTGGAAGTATTAATTAATGTGCCGGTGCTGGAAATGACATGGTCAGGACCAAGAATTTGGAGAATGTCTTGAATCACTGGAGTACGATCGTCATACGGAGTTAGGTCGGCATCCGCAGGTCGTGTGATTTGGAGAAGTTCAGCAATGGTGTCTGGACTAATGATGAACTCCGTTCCTCTTACCAGACAATGTAGTTCACTCTCTAGATCAACTGTGTTGGCGAAACATTCCTTCACTAGTTCAATCATCGGATCAGCAAAATTTCCGAATAGTGCTGCCCAATCTTTTGCCTCGAAGATCCGAGGGACAAAAGTTGTGTCCAAAGTGTCAAATCTGACCTCCCGTTCCACTATAGGAGTTCCCTGGTCAAAAATGCTGGAGTAGGCTTCTAGGTGCTGAGGAGTTCTGAATAACTCAACATTGAGTTCAGCAGATGGCTGTGAGGAAGACCGTGTTCTTTTTGCAACAGGCACTGTTTCTTCTTCTGACATCACCTCTTTTCCTTTAGAGGATTGTCGAGACATCTGTAAGAGAGCAAACACACAGCAAAGTACCAAATGCAATACCACAGGGAATCAACAGCAACTTGATTAGATTCAGTTAAGAATGTGAGAAAATTTTACTTTAATCACAAACACAAGAATCAAATTAACAACAAGATAACAAATGGCTAAAATGAAACACACTCCACATGGAAGCACATAAGCATACCAAGGAGCACAAAAACAATAAAGACCACAGAACCATAGACAAATGGCTCATGGCCACATACAGAGTGCACCACATAAACCTCAAACCCATATGTCTAATGAGAAAGAGAAACTCTATCAAACGAACAATGCTCAGTCAAAGGAAAAATGACCTGAAGTAAGCAACTAATCCTAAACAATCATAGCAGCAAGAGCAAATAACATCACACGCACCCAATCTCAATAAAAATGCAAACCCATGTTCGAACTCCTCAAACACAACCCAACAACACAACATTCAGATTCAAGAGAACAACAATGAAAACATGATGAATGAAGTGAAGACAAGAAAACCCATACCTCTTTCTTGATGTTTGATGAAGACATGATGCAGAAATTGAGAGCTTTTTCAAAGAAACACGGAGTGTTGAGAGAGAGATTTTGAGAAGAAGATGAACAGACACTGAGCTTCGAGGGAAAACTGAAAAACAGTTTTAAAATTTTGTCTTTAAAACACAAAATACGCGATTTTCGCGACTGGATTAAGTCGCCAGGTTAAGCCGCGAAATACTGTGGAGAAAAGAAACTTGAGAATTTCTCTAAGTGTTTTTCGCGACTGGAAGGTCTACCCGCGAGATAGTCGCAATATGAGCTGCGAAATTCCCTGGGTGCCTCTCGCGACTGGACCTTCCACTCGCGAACCAATCGCCACACTGACCCGCGAAAAGTGCAAAACTCAAATTTTGGAAAAATTTCCTAAGTCTTTTTCGCGACTAGAGTACTGACTCGCCAGTAAACCGCGAAAAATCTCTGAGTGAGCTCGCGACTGGGACATGCAATTGGGCCAACCCGTGACTTAGTCGCCAAAACAGGGCAACACTGTTTTGAAAATTTTGACATTTTGAAAAAAACAAAGTACTTTCCAAAAACAAAACAAAAATACTCAAAAATCTTTTTGTGTTTGACCAACAAAGATTGAGCATGTGAAAACACATTTAATCAAGTACAGTTACACAAATGAATATGGCATTCATTGAACATAGACTTGTGTGTTGTGTGTGGATATCAAAAATGAGATAGTCCTTAGTCCAATGTGAAGCTTCAATGATCAATTCAATCAAGGCATACACAACTAGCACTAGATAATGTGACCTATCTCAATTATAGAAGCATGCATATATGACCTCCCACAAGAACTTGACAACAATTCTTTGAAGCTTTTCATTTGGCTCCATATTCAACATATCATTTGCCAGTTTTGAGCAAAGAAAATCTCATTGTGAGATAGATGCCTGAAATTTTTTATATTTCAATTAATGAGTTAGCCTTTGGCTTTTTGAGCATCTTTCATACATTTAATTTTGGTCGCTTTCCCTTTTTCTTAGTCAAATACTAGTATGTGTGACAGGCTTTTGCAGCTCTATATCTCTTTTCATTTGGAGATTTACATTTAGAGAGCTCTTTAAAGCATAAAAATAAAAGTGGGAAGATATATAGGCATGAGTCTATGCATGTCTCAAGATCAACAAAACCATTCACTAATCATTCATGACAAGGTTGAAGATCTATTTACAACAATCACATAGATTTCAAAATTTCTTCCACAATGATATGAGTGCATGAAAGACAAGCTAAGCTCGTTGAATGCACAAAGCCATTAGTACAAAAGTACAAGGCAAAACATGCTTTGAGACAAAACTCAACAGAGTGATCAAACTTTTTGGATTTTCAACTTTTTATGTGTTTTTGGATTTTTGACACAAAGGAAGAATGATAAAAAACAAGAGAAATGTAAAAACATTTTAAACACAAACAAACCACAAAATAAAAAGATACTCAAAAACACAAAGCAAATAACCAAACTTATCCACAAAGCATAGGAAGAATTGATGCAT
This sequence comes from Quercus ilex subsp. ballota, assembly GCA_032727855.1. NCBI lineage: Eukaryota > Viridiplantae > Streptophyta > Magnoliopsida > Fagales > Fagaceae > Quercus > Quercus ilex. Next base: position 51,798,292 of record CM064917.1, on the reverse strand, counting down.
GGACATGTTATAATGCTTATGCATGAGTACCCTTTGTCACCCACACGTCACGTGCATTTGGGGTGATATCCTTGACGGATTGGGTACGAGAGTTAGGGCTTTCAAACCTCCTGTTGAAGCTCTCCAAGCAAGTGGTGAAGGCGCCAATCATTTTCATCACGTCCGTCATTCCGGGATCACGGTTTTGGCTCCTTGATTGCTCACCACCCCAAGACCTCAAGTCATTTCTTCTTCCTCGTGACCGAGGTACACTCGCATTGTTATTTGCTCTTAGCTTTTGACAGTTAGGTCTAGTGTGTCCTTGCAGTCCGCAATAGTGACAAATATAGTTTATTCTAGGACCCTGTTGCTGTCTTGGGAGAGATCTTCCTCTAGCTCCAAATCTGACTTCAGATTGATTTCGGGACTTGTTAAACACCCGTTGATTAGCCACATTCTTTTTCTTCTCAGCCTCATCTATCTCTGGAGTAGGCTTGTCAACAGCCGTCTCTTTGGTTTTTACAAACTTTACTTCCTTGGTGACTTTGGCTGATGAGCTGCTCCCTCCGGTATATCCCAACCCGGACTTGTCTGAGGCATGTTTTTGAGATGAAATAACATCATCTAGCTTCCTGGAGGAGATCCTATCTACCTTGGCATGAGCTTGTACTACCTCTTGCTCAAGGAATCTCACTTTAGTGTAAGCTTCTGAAAGCTCACCATTAAGTGTTTCAATTTCACATTTAGCTTCCTTATATCATGTCAGGAGACTTTTGTAATCTTCCTCAGCTCTCTTCATCTTCTTGATGGCTGCATTAGCCACCTTAGCATATTCACCAGTCTTCTCAAGGAGTGAGTTGTAAGTCTCTTGCAATCCCACTGTTTCTCCAACTTCCTCATCTTCAGACTCCTCGACTATTCCCATAGACTCCAAATCAGAATGTTCCCCAAGCTCCTTCACAAGTGTACCCAAATCATCCGAGGTCTCCACATGTGCAATGGTCATGAAAGCGGAGTAATTTCCTTCTCCGTCACAGCTATTTTTAGAGTCAGAATCTGATGAATCAGCATCACTCAAAGTTGTGGCATAGACATTTCCTTTTGTTTTCAAATAATTGGGACATTCCTTTTTGAAGTGTCCATGTCCGTTACACTCGAAACACACAATGTCCGAGGACGATTGAGACTCCTTCCCTTCTTTCCTTGTAAACTCTTTCCTATCACCTCTTGAAGATGAAAACTTCCCTCTGTTGAATGGTTTCCCACTGTTTTTCATCTTCAAGAATTTTCGGAAGTTTTTCGCCAGAAATGCTACCTCCTTCTCCACTCCATCTTCTTCCGAAGGGTCATGAGATGCTACTCTTTCATCAATTGTTTTAAGAGCAAGTGATTTGCTCTTCTTCTGAGAAGGTAGGGACAATTCATATGTCTGCAGAGAACCAACCAGCTCTTGAACCTTGATGTTGTCAAGATCTTTGCTCTCTTCAATGGCTGTAACTTTGGCACGAAAACTTTCTGGTAGTGACCGAAGGATCTTCCTTACAACTTTAGACTCCTCCGTCTTTTCCCCCAAATTAAATTTGCCGACGACCACCTCGTTTAGCTTGCTGTAAAAAGAGTCAAAGGACTCATCCTCATCCATCTTTAGCTGCTCAAAACGAGTGGTCAACATCTGAAGTTTGGTGTCTTTCACCTTCTTGGTTCCTTCATAAGTCGTCTCCAGAATCTCCCATGCTTCCTTGGCAACGGTGATATGAGAAATCCGGTAGAATTCTTCTGGAGAGACACCGTAGAAAATAGCATTCAATGCCCTGCTATTTGCATTTGCCGCTGCAAGAGCAGCCTTATCCCAATTGGCCTTAGGAACCTCTGGTTTAGTCCAACCTATCTCAACTGCATCCCACACAACCTCATCCATAGAACACAAAAACGCCCTCATTCGGACTTTCCAAAATGCATAATTATTACTATCAAAAAATGGTGGAACATTGAGAGATTGAGACCTATCCATCTCAACAAGGGGTCAAGGATCACACTCAAGTATTAAAACCACAACAAGTGTACCTGCTCTGATACCAATTGAAAGTTCAAAATGGGTATGAAACACCCTTGAACGTTTAGACCCCAAATTACAAAAATACCAATTCAAGCTTTATATCAAACAATTAATGTGCGGAATATGATAACAAGCTTATAACAGAATTGATACAACAATCTAAGCCAAATATAAACACATCCACAGCAGTAAATATAAGGCAAAGATAAAGGAAAGAAAGATGCAAACACACGGACAACACACAATGTGTTATCGAAGAGGAAACCAAAGTTCTCGACGTAAAACCTCTCCGCCGCCCTCCAACCGGTGATACAATCCACTAAAGAATATAGTTGGGATACATGAATAGCAGAAGACCCTCCAAGCCTAATCTACCCAAGTACCTAAGCCCTCTAAGCTTCTTACTCCAACGAGGTTACGCCGAACCTATTTCTTCTTTAGCTTCTCGGATTCCGCTACTTGACCATAGCATCAACTAATGTATATTGGTTCCTTTCCAAACTGTTTCCCTAAGCACCAAATAAACATTCTCACAGACGTGGGTATGGTGAGATAAGGATTTGGTAAAAGACCTCTCAAGGGTATGACAATGGAGAGAAAGAGAGTAGAGGAATTTGTAGAGTTTCTTAGATGAAGATTGGGGATGAGGCAATCTTGTTTTGCTCTAGGGTTTTCTCTCACAAAATTCTCTCTGGAAGCTCTCTCAATATGATGGGTATAAGGATGTATATATAGTAGGGTGAGAAGGGAATGCAAAATGTCAGTTTTTGCCAAACAGGGCAATTTGGCGACTTGGTCTCGCGGCTTGTCCAAGTCGCGAGTTCCAGTCACGACGTAACGGCCTGGCCAGCCTGGAACTTTTATCCTGTAGCGTGACAGCTGGCGCGACCCTTTAGCTTCCCAGTGTGCATCTCACGTGCCAGCTTTTGGCGGCTTGCCAGTCGCGATCCACCCGCGAGCCCTAGCCGCGAACCTCTGTTTTCTTGCACACTCTTGAGCTTTTCTTCACATCTTCTCACACACTACCCTTACAATTTTTCCACCTAAATACAGGGTTACTAAGTGCTAAATTACAAGCAAATTGGTCACGGAATAACGCCAATTAGATGGTTGATTAAATTCAACCTTACAATTCACTTGAAAAATTTTACACATCCGAATTAGTTGAAGAACAGTAACTTCTAGGACCTAAATGTTATGAAACCACCAAACCTCTTTGGGCAGAATTATCTAGAGTTATTAGAAAAATAATGTAGAATTATTAATTTGCAAGACAAATATTGCAAACCCATGTTTTCATTGGCTTTAGTCAATGAGAAATTTACATGTATTTTCTTCCCATTTTAATGTATTTCGCAAGGGTAGAAAGTACTTGAGCGCTTGATATGTGTGATTTCTGCATTCTAGGACTGCTTATTACCTCAAGAGACTTGCATCGTCCGTGAGTGAGATGTGGCAAAAGATTGAGAGACACTACTAACTAGTCAAGTCGCGACCATTACGCGACTAGGCAGATCACAAACTACACGGCAGGTTCCAAATAATTGTTATGATGGCAAAAATATCATTGAATTTGGAGAAAACTTTTTTTTTTCCTCACAAAAGAGCTCGCAATATCTAATATAAGTTATAATAAGCCACCTGTTAAGTAGCTCGTAACAACACTCATCTGAATATTTTTTTTTTTTAAAATTCGAAGAAAGACAGTTTGAAACAGAAATAATTGGCATATGTTATACAATCTTATTTGCCTTTGGGTCAATTATAAGCTCAAACCGGCAAAATGAAAAGAGTACTCTGGCACTTGAAACCTCCAAGAAGGCACTTGAAACCTCCAAGAAGTTGGATACGAGTACTTTAAAAATACTTGAAGTGTTTGAGAGGCTGGAGGCCAAGTCGTCAACCAAGCATTCATCCTTCTTTAGACGCTTTGCCTCTGCCTTCTGGTGGGGCAAGACTGAGAAGGGCAAGGCTGGGGAGGGCTAGTCTAAGAAGGGTTGTGCTGGGGTTGGATAATGTAGCGTGAGGATTAATTCATCTTCACTAATGACAGAAAGTAGAGAAAAGGTCCTTGTTCTTTGTGATTTGTTTGAGAATGGTGGAATTGGGTTGGATAATGTATTGTGAAGATTTCATCTTCACTAATGATAGAAAGTAGAGAATTTCATCTTCACTAATGATTGAAAGTAGAGAAAAGGTTCTTGTTCTTAAAAAAAAAAAAAAAAATTCAATTTTCTCATCAAAACTGTAGGCTTTAGAGTCATTTTAGCCATAATCAATTCATGTTTTGAAAAAGAAATATTGAAAGATTAAAAAATAGATATTAGAGTCTATCAAGCATTCATGAGGCAAATATTCGTGGTAAGGCATCAAGTTTTTTTTGGGTAGCTTTTTAATTTTAAATTTTTTAGGCATACAAAAACAATATATATATATATATATATATACCTAATACCCTACTTTGTTTATGAATTGAAAAAAAAAAAGTGTTTCACTCATTTTTAGAACTCCTTTCTTTGCAATTCAAAAGAAAAAAGAAACACTAAATACTTTTTTTTCCCCCCACAAAAAAGAGGTAAGGGAGTGTTGGTATTGACTAGTTTTGTAGTTGTTAGCTGTTTAAAGCTTTGCTTTGTCAAAATAGACAATTTATTTTTTTTTTGCTAAATAAATTTCTGCATAATAGACAAGTAGACTAAAGATTATTTATTGAGCAAAAACATTGCGCTACAGAGGCCTCACAGTCTTTAACATTAGTTGGACTACTACTCTGCTATTGAGTGGTCTAAATGCAACCCCTATTTTATTTCTTCTCTATATCTGGCTGTGTTTTAACTTTCTTGAGTTATTCTTGTAATTTTTGGGCTAAAAATCAATTTAGTTCATTGACTTTTACTTTAATCATCAAACTAAGATTTAATTTTTGTCAATTTAGTTACTTATTCCGGTAAAAACTGAGTCAATTTGATTTTTTTTTTTCCAAATTGTTAACAAATGATGTTGTTTAAGTTTTCAAACATTCCTTTAAAAAAATTAAAAATTAAAAATTTTAGTGAAAAAATTCATGAGGTTTCCCACTATACCTCATTTAGTAGATCTTATTATTCGATGAGTATATTTTAAAGAATAATAATAGATCATATCCTTCCAGTGACTATGTAGTCCCCCTTTTTTTTTTATAAATATGTTGTTGTATTTTAATAAATAAATAGACTTTATGCACACAATAATGGTCACAAAGTAGTTTTTATAATATAGCTGATTCTGATTTTGAGTAATAAAGCCTTTATTTTATTATATTTTATTATATTATATCTTCAGTTAATCCAACCAAAAGAGCGCCTCTCTTGAAGTTGAGTAAGTCCAATCTTTGTAATTTAATACTAGAAGACACTTTAGTGCAACATCTTGTTGATTTTAGCTTCTTATGAGTTTCCTTTTCCTTGATTCACTTGAAAAAATTTTACACTTCCGAATTAGTTGAAGAATTGTAACCGCTAGGACCTAAATGTTATTAAACCACCAAACCTTTTTTGGTAGAATTATCTAGAGTTATTGCAAAAATAATGTAGAATTATTAAATTGCAAGACAAATATAGCAAGCCCATGTTTTTGTTGGCTTTAGTTAGTGAGAAATTTACATGTATTTTCTTCCCATTTTAATGTATTTCTCTAGGGTGGAAAGCACTTGGGCGCTTGATATGTGTGAAATCTGCATTCGAGTCTAGCTCGTTACCTCAAGTGACTTGCATCGTACGCGAGTGAGATGTGGCAAAAGATTGAAAGACACTGCTAACTAGACAAGTCGCGACCATTACGCGACTAGCCAGATCATGAACTACACGTGCAAGTTTCAAATAATTGTTATGATGGCAAAAATATCATTGAATTTGGAGAAAAAAAATTTCTCACGAATGAGCTCATAATATCTAATATAAGGGACAAAATTGGGAAATGCCCTATTTGGGCAAAAATAGCAGCATTATGCCCTTTTCTCCAAACTAAATAGGGAAATGCCCCTATTTTGTAACTCGACAAACGGGAAATCGAGTTATATTGAAAAACTCGATTATTCAATAGGCGAGTTATGTGTAAACTTTGTCCCCCTCTGGACTACCACCGTGGCATTGTGTTTCTGAAAAACTCGATAATTCGAAAACCGAGTTATATAACCGACTATGCACCTATCGAGTTATGCGCTTGTTAAACAAGATCTGTCTATCCTGTCTTGGTGTCAGGTGTATGGTACAAGTCTTGAACATAACTCGATATTTTATTAATCGAGTTATAAAGTATACTCGAACTCCGTAGAGTCGAGTTATTCTCGTATATTATCTGCCCATCCTTTCCCATTGAGAGTGTCTTGCATTTCAGCTGAACTGGTTGCACTCTGCAGCTCTGCTCCACAGTTGCGTCCAGACTCAAGTAAAAATTGTATCACCTTAGGTAAAAAACTCACATCATAATTTTATCGCAATGGTTTAGTTATTTGATATTGTAATGAATTTTTATTTTTTTGGTTAAATTTTTAATTTTATGGCAATGGTATTTTTTTGGTTAAATAAGTACATTGGTATGATTTTGGTTGTTTGTTGTAGTAAATGTTGGTTAGAAGAAATTGTATTTTTTTGGTTGAATAAGTACATTGGTGTGATTTTGGTTGTAGTAAATGTTGGTCACAAGAGATTGAAATCTTGACTATAGCAACATTTTATATTACACATAATCATTGTTTTCTAAAAGTTGATGCACACTGTTAACTTGATCATTTGCTGTTAATGTATTCAGCGTTAATGTCTGGTTCTGGCAACCCAGAAATTTATAGGCCTCACGATGTGTTCACTGCTATGGGTCGTTGCTGGGTATTGGAAGATGAGTTCAGCTATCCAATCAATCCAAATCTGCGAAATAGTGCTTACGTTCACAATATCATGAGACAGGAGTGGGCTTGGTTATTTCGTGAATAACAAATGTTTTATGATGAGTTGGTTAGTTTTAAGTTGCCAGTGCCTCGGCGACTTGCATCGCAAATGCCCAGAGACACGATCGACGAACTTCGTAAAGCATTGAACCGCATAAGAGAAGAAAATAATCGAATGAAAATACGTCTTAATCGATATCGTACCCAAGTTGAGATTCGAGAGTCAATAGAGGGAGGGTGGTACGAGCACGCACGATTCATGCAATCACTTCTTGGTGATCCCATTTATCAGTCAGATGTGGAGATGTCAGATGAAGAGTAATTGTGTCATTGTGTAATCAGAGTTTGTTAGAGAACTATTTTGGTTTTGGTTAACTATGTTTTAAATGTATGTGTGTCATTGTTGTTGAATTTGTACTATGTAAACCTTATTATTGATTTGTGAGGAGCATGCACGTTATTCGTAATTTAGATTATTCTCACATAACGCATAGAAGTTAAATATTCTCACACATGATGGTTTTCAATAAGCACCTACAACATAACACAGCAAACTTAAAATAACTTACACAATGTCACCAATATGCATGCATTGCATATTGAACACTAACACTACTAATATTATTAACTTAACCCTAGACACAACACATATACTACATAGGCATTCACTCTGACAGGTAGTCCTCGTAGTTGAGGACATTGTTACGTTCCGTCGGAGTGAGTTGCCTATTCGTTGCATCAGCTAACTCTTCTGCCAGTTGTAGCATGTGATACCTGGACCTACGAAGTATCATCAGATTGTTCTCTTTTTTTATTTTTGTCACCGCACGCTCATATTGGTGCATGTTTCTCCGTGGCAGTGTGAGCGAGGTACGGTCGACAAGAGGCGCTCCAAGTCGCACGAGATCATCGTGTAGAGCGTTGGACTCGTTCACGCGAAAGTCCCATTCCCGGCGCAGTCCGGCATAGTATTCCGTCTCGTTGGAATCTCTCTCCCTCCTATAGTTATCTGGAAAACGAGGTAGCATCCAATTGCGCATTGACATTGGAAAATGTGACTTCTGATCGGTATGTGTATATGTTTTGCAAGGGGTAGATGTAAATGGGACTTTGGTATGTGTAGATGTTTTGCATGGGTAGATGTAAATGGGACTTTATATAGGAGTTTTGCAAGGGTAAGTATTCATGTTGATGTGACTGTAAGGGTAAGTATTCACGTGAATAAAGATGATATGACTCGACTTGGCTATACAGTGGCACCTGTTGATATAGCTATAGCTTGTGCTACAACAGTGAGTTTGGTGATGTGTACTGCAAAGGAGATTGTGTATTTATTCACGTGAAGACTATTCAACATTCCTATGCTTGATCTAACATGACTTGACGAGACAGTGCTGAGTTGTGTTAAATGTATCATAACCTTTTCAGAGATGCTCTGCATCCTTGAAAGCGGTGTATTGCAAAATGATACATATCTGTGTATTGACGTGCGTGTAGGTGATATGACTATACAAGGTTCAACAGTGAGAACCTGTTGCGTAGGACACGTAGAACTGCGAACATTAGTGTAGCAATGATGGACAGCTCACTCCCAAAATTGATGCATAAACTTTTCAGGGATGCTATGTGTATTCACGTGAGTGTGGATGGGTACCGAGACAGTGCTGAGTTGTGTTAAATGTACCATAACCTTTTCAGGGATGCTCTGCATCCTTGAAAGCGGTCCATTGCAAAAGGATACAAATCTGTGTATTGACGTGCGTGTAGGTGATATGACTGTACAAGGTTCAACAGTGCGAACCTATTGCGTAGCACATGCAGAACTGCGAACATTAGTGTAGCAATGGTGGACAGCTCACTCCCAAAATTGATGCATAAACTTTTCAGGGATGCTATGTGTATTCACATGAGTGTGGATGGGTACTTGTGGTTAAGGTTCAACAGTGCTGAGCTATCCTATGCAACACTTGATGATCCCTATGGTGGTATTTGGCAAGTGAGATTGAAGAAAGCTGATAACAACATTTGGTCTAGAAACTTGGTTGGTAGGATTTCGTTGAATATCATTGTATCTGTTATGGTTATTTTTTAGTCTTTAAATAAGAAGGAATTTTAAGCTTTCATGTTCTTATATTTGATAAGACTGCCACTGGGATTCAATATCCACCCATCAAGAACTGTAAATTGAAAGATCATCAGGTAGATAGAATAGACTTAGATGAAGATGATACAAGCATATCTCCCTCAGATGATTTGCCCAAAAAACATGAAGTCAGAGAAAATGGTTGTTACGAAAATATTTTCTAGCAATCCAAGCAGCTGAAAAGTTGAAGCCTAAAAATCCTTCTTTCATGGGTATCTCGCGGCCGCATAATAAGGTGGTGAGGCTTTATACATAATGTGGACTTATTGTTCTCTTAATGCCTAGTTGTTTCTCCTTCTTGTGCAGTATGTACCTGCTGAATTTTTTACCAAGTATATTATTGGGAAGCAAATTGTCACACTTCAATGTCTTGTGCTATTACCCCCCATCAAAACTTATTCAGCGACGAGATTCGGGAAGGGATGAGGTGCATTTTCGAAAGACAATAATTTAGAACAAGGAGATGTTTGTGTCTTCGAGGTGATTGAGAGGAAGCCTATTGTGCTTAGTGTCTCAATATTGTATTCCTGGTTGACCATCAGAGTTCGTACCAGGATAACCTGTTTAAATTTTAAACTATTGATGTTTATGTTTATATTGGTATGTCTTGTTGGAGACTATTCAGCATTCCTGTGCTTCATCTGACATGACTTGACTAGACAGTGCCGAGCTGTGTTAAATGTATCATAAACTTTTCAGGGATGCTATGCATCCTTGGAAACGGTGCATTGCAAATGGATGCATACCTGTGTATTGACATGCGTGTACGTGATATGACTAGATAGGGTTTAACAGTGCGAAGCTATTGAGCAGCACATGCAGTACTGCGAACATCAGTGTAGCAATGGTGGACAGCTCACCCCCAAAATTATAATGAACCAATTTGGGGATGCTCTGCCTCCTTAAAAACGGTGCATTGCAAAGGGTTGCACATCCATGTATTCACGTGAGTGGGGATGGGTACGTGTGGTCAGGGTTCAATAGTACGGAGCTGTTGAGCATGACATGCAGAATTGAAAACATCAATGTAGCAATGGTGGATAGCTTACCCCTAAAATTTTGCCTACACTTTTGAGGGATCCCCTGCATCGGTGAAAACAGTGCATTGAAAACAGTGCATTGCAAAACAGTGCATATCTGTGTTTTCACGTGAGCATTGATGATATGACTTAACAGGGTTCAACAGTGACGAGCTGTTAAGCAGCACATACAGAACTGCGAACATGAATTGGCTGAACAATTCCAACCAATGTATGTTAGCATTCTCCAACCTCACTTGCCAAATGCTACTATTACGAGTAGTGAGTGTAGCAACACTGGAGAGTTTTACCCCCATATTCCCTTACAAACTTTCCAGCGAGTCTTTGTGAGTACAAGATGTAGTTACATTTTCTCAACATGAATGTAAAATTACATGAGTGCAATTATGCTTCCAAGGTTTACATCAATGACTTTTGATCATCACAATTACAACATTAGGGGGCTTTGGAGCAATGCTACAACAAACCAATAACTTGAATGAAACATTTTAGAGGCTAATCAGGCTTTTAGGCATTTGGCCTATTCCTAAGTAAGCCAAATATCATCGTAATGATGACCTTGTGTGAGCCATATGGATTTTTAGTGAGTGAGTGGTTAGTTTTGTTTGGATGAGTCTGTATGTAATGTATTTATATAAAGTAGTACACTAGCAGAAATAAGATACACAAATACGTGTATATGATACAACGACTTAATCAACTCATATAAATGAATTATTCGTATTATTTCATCATATGTGTGGTTGGTCTGTGTGGTTTGGATGAGTCTGTATGTATTGAATCTATTAAATTTTCCTACAAGCAATGTGCAATAAATCTAATTTGGGTGATGAGTGTTATGTGTGTAACATTTCAAGTTACACAGGCAGAACATTGGAAACATGAACATATCTAACCGGAGGCATTTAATTTCTTAAGGTTTTTCATACATTAGAACGCAGAGGACATTGTCCAACCAAATCACAATAATCATATGCAGCAACAAAGAACAGTTGGGAAAATAAGAGAAACAACTTTACTTTTACTTAGCCAAAACTAATGAACAATTAATCTGTAGAGTTGAAAAAGTTGAACGTATATAATCATCATTTGTCAAACATTAACAACAGCATTTTGTATTGCACAGAATGTGTAGATATTAACAACAACGTCTAATGTTCGTAGGTAGAAATTTTTGGAAATCATCATTGCTTGAATCTGAGAAGTCTGAAATATCTCTTTCATCATCTAACGCAGTAATTTCATTAATAGACTTAATGGCTCGCTCTTGTGACTTCCCCTTTAGATGCTTCCTAGCTTTTTGGATTGCATGAAAACGGTCTAGTCGCCTTTGCATTTGATTGTTCTCTTGTTCAAGACGAGTAAGTATGTTGGCAGGTTCATCTCTAGGTAACTCGGCTAAGCGTGCCTTAGGAACTCGTATCCCGTGCCATCGACAATACACCTCTAACTCACACCTCTTCTCATGTAGGGTTGACCATGGTGGTTCTGCTACAGTGAACTCTATTGCGGTGGTATCTGTACTTAGTTTTGTAGGTTTGCCGACCATGATGTGTCCGACGCTTCCAAGACTCTCATACGTGTATATTGGCATATTAACGAAATCTCTCTTCTTTCCAAACCATTTCCCTCCATAGTGGTCTGTGTATATTTGTAGTTGTTGATCTGTTGGAACTTGTGATGATTCATTTGTTGAAGTAGATTGAAACTTGTTTCGCATTGAACAATTTGATGTTGAGGCGTTGCGACGCATAGCTTAATCAATGTACGAAGTTAGCAGGGTAGAAAGAAGATCATTATTGTGTTGCATTTATAATGTAATGTCATGGTCCAAGCATTACAATGTCAGTTATTAGGGCTTGTCATGTCAATACAGGTTGGAAAAACATTATATCAACAGGATTTTAAAGGTTTCCAATGTCACATCAAACGTGGGAAATAGTTGCAACATTATTAGATGTAAATGGGACATCTGTACATCCAATTCCACAATTGTGTATCCACGTGAGTGTGGGTGTGAAACAGTGCCGAGCTATTAAGCAGCACATGTATAATTGCGAATTGCCAGTATAAACGACCGCGTCTATTGGCGCATGTGCTGCGATTGAAGGAATTTGATATGACTAGAGTTGGTGCTACAGTAGCGGGCTGGTGACGTGCACAATTCATATGCTTTCTCAACAGTCAAGTAATTCCAAGTTCTTTCCAATGTCCTCAAATCCCAAGCAAGGATGAATCCTTACCACTTTTTAATATAACACAAGGCAAATATTACACAAATATCAAGTATCAATATATTGTTAGCAAGTATCAATTAAAAAATGACCATAAAATTTAGGGATAAGATAAGATTAAGGGTGCATTGGCCTGATTGCAAATCTAAGGAAAGAATGCATGCATGTGCATGGTGGTCTAATCAATGAGAGCGCATAAAATGATGATGCTTTGAGTACTTCCTCATAATAACAGCTTCACAATTATAATTGATGGGAACATAATCATAGTCTTATAAGCTGTAATCTCTCTCTCTCTCTCTCTCTCTTCACAAAGAAAAAGAACTTCAAATTATTTTAATGAATCTATTAATCTTTAAGTTTCCAAAGTTTCAACATCGCAATATTCACATGAACCAATCTTCTTTGGTAAGGAAAACAACCCATGTGGGAGCCAACATATAAGACTATGTAAACTCCTATGATAAGTATAGAATACAATGCACTTTTGGTTAACTGCACAAAGATGCTGACATAGCTTTGCACTCATCCAACTCAATAGGCCACATATCCATTCAATAAAGGAAATTCTCTAATCAAATCACTAATCAAAGTACTCTTTGTTAAATAGGACACAATCCTCTTCAACCACCTCAAACGGCCAAGGATGTTAAAGCATAAGCAACATGACCAAGGAAAATGTATAGGAAATCAAGGAAAAGTAAAAAAAGGGGGTACTATCTTTATTTTCTAGGGAATATAGGATTATGTTAGACCTTTATCTGATATATATATATAACGATGCAAACTTAAAGTTCGGAAGCAACTGCACAATATTATCAAGAACAATAGCAAGTATTTGCATGGTAACTTGGGAGTTTTGAATAATGGTTGACATGCAAATTGTACCAGCTTGCAAGAATGTGGAAGCACAATATGTGGAGATGATGGTGCCTCCGTATGTCTATAGGGTGTGAGACGAAAGTGAAGAAGACCTTATCTCATCTAAAAGGTATATTTAGAGGATTAATTTCCTACACTTATATTTTCAGGACAATAAGATTAATTATATTTCATGTTGCTCATGTATTTCGTTTGGAATAGTATTCATGTGTCATGTGCATGATTTCTATATGGGCTAAACCCAAGGCCATGAAAGATCAAAGTGCATTTAATTTTAGCCCCAAATCCATCCTCTCTCTGGGCTGGAGCAGCCCAATTATTTTTCCAAGAAATCAGACATGAAAAAATATTGATCTAACCATGTTCAATCCATAGGGTGGCTACTCCTGCTCCTAGATTTACAAAGAGTCATTGTATGTGTCGTGTTACAATGACTCTTGCTGGTCCATTGAGTTAGGAAAATAGCAAATAGCATTCACCTAATGAATGCTACTCTTCTTCCTAATCTCCCTTCTCTTCGTAATTGAGTACGCCATATGGATTTTATCAACTAATTAGTTACCTTTTACAAGACAAGACAAATAAAACTTCTATCAATCTACTTTTATTTTTGGATAATTCCTTTATTACGATAAATAGTAAAAAAGATAAAATTTTATATTAATGAAACCAGAGTCTTGTCGATGTTATAGTTCAAATCTTTCTATTGCGGTCAATTTAAATGGAGGGAGAGTAAAGAGGATTAAAGTAAAGTTAGCCAAATAACTGTACTCTACTCTCCCCTCATCCGAACTATCCATTAAAGAAATTTGGTTCAAATCTCAAAATCTCTTATTTTTTGAAAGCAATTAATTATATTAATGAGGGTATAATTATTGACTTTCGGACTTTACCCACAATTCTGTATTTGACAGGTATCCATTAAGGAAGTTGCATGAATGTTGCAAATAATGGGGTCTCTTTCAGGTTTTTTTTCTAAACTATTATTTTTAATTAGTTTTCAATTCATTAACAAACATGATAGATTGGGCTTACATTTCACTTTTTGTGAAATTCATGTGTTGTTGTAAATTTTCTTGGCTGCATGCATTGGAAAAGATATTATCACTTTCTTCTCAAGTAAACAACCTAATAGTTGTCACATTGTTGTTGCGCAATTGGTAAATCATGGAGTTAGTTCTTCACTCTTGGAGAAGCTGAATGATGAGATTGAAGGATTCTTCAAACTTCCTTTGGAAGAAAAAATGAAGTACAAGATAAGGGCAGGTGATGTTCAAGGCTATGGAACCGTGGTCCGATCCGATAACCAAAGGCTTGACTGGGGTGATAGGATGTATATGATAATAAACAGGGTTCATAGACGAAAGCCTTACCTCTTTCCAAAGCTCCCTTCATCTTTGAGGTTCCCTCTCTATCTCTCTCACATTTATCATTTGTTTTGTTTTTCATAAGCTTTACAAACAAGCCTACATCGTTAATCACAACAAAAACAGTTATATTTATTTTTAATTTTGTTAAACTAGCATCAATTATATTTATTGTTATATAAGTTTGTTTTTAGTAAAATTTGTAGCTTTCCCCTTCTTTATTTTTTTAAGCTTAAGTTTTGGGTCACTAAACTAATTTTCTGTTTTCACTAGAGAAACTTTGGAGGCTTACTTATTAGAGTCACAAAGAGTTGCTATGCCACTTTTTGGTTATTTGGGAGAGCTCCTAGAGAGGAAAATGGGAGAGATGGAGGAGTTGTTTGAAGATGGGATGCAATCTGTGAGGATGACATACTATCCTCCATGCCCACAACCAGAGATGGTTGTAGGTGTCACACCTCACTCGGACGCAGCTGGTATCACCATCCTCCACCAAGTTAATGGAGTCGAAGGTTTTCAAATAAAGAAAGATGGTGTTTGGAATTTGGATACTACACATTCACTAAGTTAGTGAAGAACGTAAATCATAGTATGTTTCTCACTTTAAAATATAATGAAAGATAAAACTCATTTTCAGTTAACGACAACAATTATTGTGAAGTTTTAATTACCAGATAAACATGCTGAAGATATTTAATCAAACAATGGTTTCAACAAAGGTTCAGGAATTGTTGCCTCACCATGAGTTCCCAGTACGCATACTCTAATGTTATGTACCTCCTTGTGTTGCCATTGTACCATGTCATGTACTCAGCAAGGTACGTCGTATCACCGTCCAGGAGAGGGGCAGCGCGAACAAGTTGCCCTCGGTTGGCCCATTGCTGAATATGGGCATCATGTTCTGCCACCCAATCCTTCTCCCATTTACCCTGGAGGGATATCTTGTGAAGGTCGATTGATGTATCCACGACCATTGGAACCGGTTGCTTCATTCCAAATTGACGGAGGACCCGCTCGGGATGATGCCCCTCCACTATCCAAAAGTATATCAGTGGCACCTCAGCCCTCCAAATATGCTGGCCGGCAGAGCAATACACAGGCAGGGAGGCTAGTGCAAACGTGTACGGCTCCCACACAATCTGCATAAATGAATCGTTATTTTAGTGATTATGTCAAGATGGATGGTTGACATTTGTCATGGAACTTAAAGAGTATTTATCAGCACATTATTTGATTACTACTACATTGCAGTTTCAGATTTGAAATATCTAAACACAAGCAGGTTTATGACAACATGGACTTATTCCCCATAAAAACACTAGAAAAATGCATATAAATTAGACAAGTTGCATATAAATATAACTCTCAATACAGGCTTTTCATAGCAACTAGAGATATCAAAGATGAAGGTGTGCAAAACCAATCATTGCAGAGACCTCAAAAGTAGGAAATTGTAAATGTGATATACAAGATACAAAACACTAAAATCTAGTTTATTACCAAAAGGTTGAGACAAAAAGCACAAAAGTTTAAAAATAAATAAATAAATAAATACAATAGGGAAATAGGTTAGAGCCAAACACACTAATATTTTAATTGGGTTTCATTGACATTCTAACCATACACTAACACACTAATATTTTCCCTAGTTTCGTTGACACCGTACATAACTAACTGAAATTTAGGGTGTTTAAGCTCAAACGTGAAAGGTTAAAATTTATTCTGTCCACTCGGTATTTTTTGTCAACTCCAACTATTTTTCAAGTACTTTGAGCACAAAAATATATATAAGGACTCATTATTGTACTAATGGTAGTAGGACCAATAGTAATGGGAGTCGGTGCATTCACTAGTAAACTAAAAGCCTAATAAGGTAATAACTAATAAAACACTTACTAGGACTCGTAAGAAAATAAAACCTAAGATACTTATGATCTCCTAGAAAATCCTTGACTCAACTAAATTACTAAAATATCCCTAATCCACAAGAATTGCAAAAACTACAATTTGTCAACATCAACGAAATTTACCATAACTTTTAAAATACAACTACAAACCCAAATTAAATTTCATTTTTGAACCTTAGGCAAATATAACTAGGCCTTTAAACCACTCAATTTTCAGTTCCATTGGACTTCATACTTGAACCCCAATTAAATATTGAATAGACAAAATAAATTGCACTATTAAATCAAGGTAGTATTAAATCAATCTTATCTGGAGCTCTATTAATTGCACTTGTTCTTTGTTTTTGTGTGCATAATGATTTAAAATTTGGTAAGCTGGATATGGGTTTCAGCTGATGGTACTTGATATCTGAGTCCAAGTCTAGCGGTCAAAAAGAACCAATTAATTTTACTATATGTTCTGGCTTTTTATTTCAAGATTCAATGCATGATTGAATTTGGAAGAAACTGAGAGTAATGAATGTCTTAAAACTACAAAAGTCTCAATATACAAGATATTAAAGTTTTCTGTCATCGAGGTTTATTTATATATTGAGTAGCATGAGCAAACTCTATTTTATTGCAACATCTATGTAATTGAGATGTGAAAGTTGGGCACAATTCAATCATGCATCACAACCAAAATTGGAGGGTTGACTTGTTAATATGCAGTGTAATGGCAAGTGTGTCTCCTGCCCAACTAATTGAGAATGTACAACATAACTGGATCATGGTCGTAAAATTTGTTCATGCTCAAGTAAGTTTAGATATTTCGGTCCAGCACAACCAACCTAGCAAGGAACCAAAATTCTGAGATCAACTCGATTGAGGGAAACAAAAATAAAAACCTCAAATTGTGGCGAATTGAGGTCGTAAGTTAACCGAATACGAATACCTGCTCTGCCCGTACTGTAGCCAATGACATCCGGTACGCAGCAAGGACGTGTGTGGCATGCTGTGTGGTGCTCTTTGGCCCACTCCACCTAGCAAACATGGGGTTTAGACGAATGGTCATTAGTGAACTTTCGTGTGATGAACTGTGAATAATGTCATTACTGATAACAATGCTTTATATTTTTAATCCATATAAGCATTAGCAAAGTTTCGTTTCTTTGTTAGTTTGGCATATTTTTAATTATATCAAAGAGGAAAATTATATATAATATACTATTACACTTAAATAATGAGAACTCAATGAACGTACCTAATGGCAAGGGGCCCAGAGTGCACTGGCGGTAAAGGTGGCCTCACAATTGGGCATATTCGTTGGAACCTTGAATAGGCCCACAGCTGCACCAACACCAGTGCTCCTCCAATCTGCATCGCATCCTTCATGGATGCTCTACAAAGGTGCCTGTAGAGCCAGGCCAACGCTGCACTACCCCAGCTATATTGTCTCGCATTGCTGATTGGGTTGAGGAGCTGCAGAGGCAGGAGTGAGACCCGGTCCGCCGACTTGTCCATGAACAACAGGGCCCCCAACCAAACAAGTAGGTGGTAGCGGGCATGTTGCTGCACTACTTCATCACCGGCGTCCGCAGCTGGGGGGGCGGGAAACCGTGCATCAAGCCACTTGTATTTTATCCTCGCCCCAGTAAGGGTAGACTTGTTTGAGTTGGGTATCGAGGGCGGAGGTTCATGGCCCAACAACTCTTGGCACAACCGACTCCAGTTCATGTCTGTCCTCCCAGTGACAGGCAACCCATCCACCGGAATCCCCAACATCACCTCTATATCTTGCAAGGTGATGCCCATTTCTCCATGGGGTAAGTGGAACGTGTGCGTCTCCGGACGCCACTGCTCGACCAAGGCCGTGATCAAGGCGTGATCGATTTCCATATCGGGAACCTTGAACAAGCCAGTGAAGCCTGCTGCATCTATGTACTGCATGATGCGTGGGTCTAGCCCACCTTGCGGCAGTTCACATTTGCGGCGTCGAACCTTTACAATGCCAGGCACCTCCTGCACACAAACAAGCATTGTGTTAGGTAGTACACACGAAGTAATTATAAAACGGAGATGTATTAATAATACAAATACATACCTCGTTGGCGGGGTGCCTCCAAAGCGGAGTTGACCGATGATTCGGCTGCTGGTTCAACTGCCTATCATCGTCGGGTCCAGGCTGCAATTTATCCAGTGCCTGCATATCTGACATGGCAGCAAGTAGATTGTTAGCAATTATTCATGATTCACTCTATGACAATATGTAATTACAATAGCAAATCATGCAGTCCGGCATAATCATATAGTAATCAAATTGTGGGTCAAAACTTATAAAAAAGAAAGATGACCATATAACGATCAAGTATTGCCATAAATGAAAGATGACCTCCTGGAATTTACAGTTTAGATTCCAAAGTTCAAAAGCCCTATCCCCCAACTATCAAATAAATGCATATTAATAACTATCATAATTATCCAATTTCATATTTGGACAAAATTTAAAGGAGAGAAAAAGTAATATTCAGTAAAACTCTTCTTTGGTCAGGGTTACCGACTAGTTAAAATAAAAATAAGAATCAAAGAAATTAAAAATGAATCAGGAAACAAAACATTCAGATAGACAAGGATGACCTTTCATATTTTAGTGTTATACACTACTTTAAAGACTTCCTTCACTGTCTTTTATTAAACTGCAACTATGGGGATGGTCTTATACATTCTATGACCAATATAATGAATTTGTAGTTCAAATCACAAAACTCAACCTTAAGCCTCTGTACCAAACTGCTGCCTCTCCCACTTTAAATCAATCAATTGAAGAGAAAAGAAGAGAAGAGATGGGGGGTTTGATTTAAGGCAACTCACACAAGTATCAATATATTGGTCACGGAACACAAACCCTTGATGACATATTCATGGTACCAAGGTAAAGTAGATCATCTCAAGACAAAAAAAAATGGAAATTACAAGCTATATATATGCACATCCTTCTTAAAAAACTGACTTATAAAAAACCGATTGCATTTGACAATAAAATGATAAATGGTAATAATTTCAAAGACAACCAATTGTTCACACACAGTGAGTCTTTGTGAATTATCTTTTTCAATATCTCATTTTATTACACTTCATTGTATGAACCATGGGCTACTAGCACATAGTATATAATGAAGCTGTTCCCACATAGTATATAATGAAGTCAAATAAAAGGCCAGCACACATATAATAGAAATATAAGGCTTTTCTTTATCTCAGCACTGAGGCTACAAGGGTTGTTAAGCAACAAAATGAATTAATATTTTCGTAGGTAGGTGATTCTTATCATGTTTTAAGACTTCTACATGTTGAACACATGCTTACCCAAAGTTTAAGTTCAAAGTTGAGACAATAGCTAAGCCATTTTAGGCAGCCAGTTACCTATCCTATTGTGGACTCAGCTGAATTAACCATCGTAACTTAATTAAAATATTTTGTTACCAACTATCAATCTATTGTTCACATAACACAACTCTTGATGACAAATTTCATCTCAAGCTATATTGACATATCATCTCAATAGTTTATTTATTAACAAATCAGACCAACAATTATTTAAACCCAAGATGCCAAGATCAATAAAAATTTGAGGCACTAGGATTCAGTGCATACATTATGCATTCAGCACAAAAGGAGCAGTCAAATTTGTACAGCTTCATCGAAATATGAAATCGTATAATGCATAGAGGTGAATTATATGAAAGCTACGACAACTGTTCAGAAAGGCTTAATTAAAAAACAAAAGGACAATAACAAGCAAAGATAACTATTTTCGTAATAGGGATTGAATATACAATTATACACTTCCTCTTCTAACAATAGAGATAGAGGTGATGCATGATTTCAGACTGCTGTAACTTCACTCTTACACAAAACAAGAATTGTGACAACTTTAATTTCATAAATCTGATACAAGACAGAAGCCTTAATGGATCTGATACAAATTTCGATGCAGGAATTTTAAAACTCAGCATTCAGTTAAGGTTCTTGAATAGGGTTTTGATGTTTAAGGGTTTACCTAGGTTCCCTAAGCAATTTTTACAAGTTAATTTTCACACACTATGCAAAGTATTTAAACAAAACAATAACATTACATTTATAATGTCATCATTGCAGCATATAAAACACAACAAAATTCTCATCTTTATTATTAAAATTACTACTTTTGAGTAAGTTTCAAAGAATGCACTTTGCCAAGAGACACGCACAAAAAACATCTTTCACCATTGTCATCCAAATATCTCTACTTGAAGCTAAAATTCATGAACCCAGAAACACAGAGATCACAGGAAACTGCAAATGAGCACGACCCATATAAACAGGAAACTGTAAATGAATCAGGAAGACGTAGGTAGCCATTGATTGGAGTTATTTATATGGTCTCTACACGGGTGCACACACACAAGATTGATTGAAAGCCCAAAATACCCACACAAAATACCCACACACAATACCCACACACAACAAAAAATTGCTTCGTATGTGTGAAACAGAGATTTCCAAATGACTTTTTCTAAACCAACAAGATGCATGCAAGGCTAATTATGGTCAAATGTGATACACAAAACAAGAGAAAGAGAAGAGCAACGTACCTGTAAACAACGGCGGCAGTGAGGGTTCGACGGAAGCACCACGGAGAGTGAGAGGGTGAGGGAAAGTGTAGAGGGAGAGTGAGAGGGTGAGGGAAAGTGTAGAGGGGTAGTGAGACTAACGGAGAGGGAGACGTTGAGGCAGAGTTCAGGAGAGAGTGATGGCAGAGCGAGGGAGGGAGTGACTGTATGAGAGTGAACAGTTTCTGAGACGTTGGGGTTTGAAATGGCAACAGGTTCAGAAAACTCGATTTACAAGTTACCGAGTTATGTGTATACATAATTGGAAGAAGCCACTTCTGTTTTGTCCGCATGGCACAAAGTTCACACATAACTCGCCTATTGAATAATCGAGTTTCTCAATATAACTCGATTTCTCGTTTGTCGAGTTACAAAACAGGGGCATTACCCTATTTAGTTTGGAGAAAATGGCATAGTGCTGCTATTTTTGCCCAAATAGGGCATTTCCCAAATTTGTCCCTAATATAAGTTATAATAAGTCAGCTCTTAAGTAGCTCGAAACAAAGAGCACACTCATCCATTTTCTAATCATAACTGTAGGATGTTTAGCCATAATCAATTGATGTTTTCAAAAAAAAAAAATCAAAATATTAAAAGATAGATATTAAAGTATATCAAGCGTGCATGAGTGCAAAAAATTGTAATAAGGCATCAAGTTTTTTTTGGGTAACTTTTTTATTTTTATTTTTTAGGCATAAAAAAAAATACCTAATACTCTACTTTTTTTTATGAATTGAAAAGAAAAAGAAAAAAAAGATGGTGTTTCACACATTTTTTAACTCCTTTCTTTGCAAATCAAAAGAAAAAAGAAACACTAAATATTTTTTTTTCACAAAAAAGAGCTAAGGGAGTGTTGATGTCGACAAGTTTTGTAGTTGTTAGCTATTCAAAGCTTTGCCTTGCTATTCAAAAAAATAGACAATTTTTTTTTTTGCTAAATAATTTTCTGCAAAATAAACAGGTAAATAGAAGATTATTTATTGAGAAAAGACAGTATGCTATAGAGGCCTCAAAGTCTTTAACATTAACTGGATTGCTACTTTGCTATTGAGTACTAGTGGTTTAAATGCGACCCCTATTTTATTTCTTTTTTTTATATCTAGCAGTGTTCTAACTTTCTTGAGTTATTCTTGTAATTTTTAGGCTAAAAATCAATTTAGTTCGTTGACTTCTACTTTAGTCATCAAATGAGTCCCTATGATTTAATTTTTGTCAATTTAGTCGTTCATCTGTAAAAGCTGAGTCAATTTGATCTTCTTCTTTTTTTCCCCAAATTGTTAATAAATGATGTTGTTTAAGTTTTCAAACATTCATTTAAATAAAAAATTAAAAATTAAAAATTTTTAGTGGAAAAATTCATGAGATTTCCCACTAAAAATTCGTGTAGTATCAGTGGGGTTGTTAATCTCAAATAATATATGTTAATTTGTTAAATAATATTTTCTATCAGCATCATCAATTATCATATGTCTGGCTTGGGATACTGCTATGAGAAACTAAAAAGAACAAATTTTTACTTTTTTATTTTATTTTTATAATTACATTATCGTCCACACTTTTTTTTTTTTGTGACAATTATCGTCCACACCTTTGTTGCTGAGCTAATCTATATATATATATATATATATATATATATATATAAAACCGAAGCCTTTGAAGCTCTCATAATTTTTCACATCATCACTATTTTCTTTTTCTTTTTATTTTAGATTCTTTTTATTTTAGGTTTTATATCTTATATAGAATCCACCAGAAAAACAATAGACAAAAGTTTGAATTTTTATTAATATCAATAATATTGAAAAACGTATACAAACTTGGAGGCCTATTTAAGGGCTCCATAAAACTTGATGGACAAGAAAATATATTCTAAAATAAGCCCTAATTAATACCTAACCATAATAAGAACCAAATTTGACCTAAAAAACATTAAAAGAACCTAAAAACAAGGAAATAAATCACCTAGACCTAAAATAACGTTTTTTGCATAAAAATACCAAAATTAAATAATTACAAAAATTAAATTGTAAATTCTATCCTACATCAACTTATCACAAAAATCATCATCTATATTTATTATTATTATTATTATTATTATCTTTATATATATATATATATATATAAAACCGAAACTTTTGAAACTCCTACAATTTTCCACGTCAGCATTTTTTATTTATATTTTTTTAGACTCAAATAATCATTAATTAAACTATAATCATTAAAAAGACTCACATTAGGATTCAAAATAGAAGAGAAAAAGACTCACGTTATAACTCCTTTCTTCCCACCTCAAAACCCTAGCAAACCTATCCCTCTCTCAACTGTTGTGAAAGACGCCTGCATTGATGGAGTGCCTTCCTAGGAGAAGATCCTGTTTGAGTGTAGTACAGATGAGAAAGCTCTTTGCATCTTTTTGCCTGCTGAGAAGGATCAAAACAAAGAACTGGTGAAAGAAAAAGAAGATATTGATACGTCCATTCCAGATGCTTCCCAAGGATTTGATGACAACAGGGGAAGACTCCCCTGATACTATTTCGGATGATGTCTCCAAAGAGATGTTTTTGCCTGGAGAGAAGCTTCCAGTTTTAGATATGGCCACATATACTTCCCACTACAAGTCTTCGAACAATGATGAAGTTGAACAACAGCCTTTCCAGGTATTCATCTCTTAGCCAAAGTTTTTGTGTAGGAAGCCCTAAACGCTCTGTAGCATCACCCAATTATGGCTTCAAGATTTACCACACACCCTCATACACATGGTAAGTATTTTGCAATGCATCTTTTGCTTATTAGACCCTTGAAAGAAGAAAAGAAAAGAAAATATATTTTTGCAATCCATCTCTTTTATCTTGGTATTTCTTTCTCCATGAACCCTAAACTGCTAAACGTAAATGTAATGGGTAAGGCAATGGGTTCCATGTCTGTTTTTTGTTTTTAATTTTTTAATTATGTGAAAACATTTTTTTTCAGATAATTGTTAAAAAATTAAAACAGGATTTATATGAGGAATAATCTAATCCTAACTTTTCTTTTTCAAACAACAAACAATGATGAGGTATATCTGATTATATATATATATATATTTATCATTGGCACTTGCCATCAGCAATTTTTGAACCAAATTGACTCATTCTCCTGTCTTTTTCTATTTAGTTGAAAATTTTATTTGCTTATTTTTTTTGTTTTTACTGCGAATCAATACAAAAAATGAAAAAGAAAAGGTATGAAATTGATTTCTAGAGTTTTCATTTGTGATCTAATTCAACTAATCTAGGAAAATTTTTACATTACTTATAAAAAAAAAATCTAGGAAAAATCGCAGATTATCTTATTTCTCAATAAGTATTAAAAAAAATTTTGTTGTCCATTTAAAAATTTCACATATAGATTAATAAAGTTATACTTCTTGGCTGTATTTGCTAGGTCTTCAGCAACAAATTTAACTTGGCATTTTGAACCTATGGCTGAAATTTATGCTGTTCTTTGGAAGTTCAAATTTGAAATCAATTCTTCATTCATTGTGGTTTTTCATTGCGTAATTTCTTTCTCTCTTACTCCTCTTGATGAGTTTTTCCTTTTCACTAAAATTTTAACAGGTTTGGTAATTGACTAGAAGAAAGTTTTTTAGCATGAAGCACCTATTTCATTCTATTTGTCCTCACCACAAGGAAGACATTAAGGTAAGACATAATCTATTTAAAATTTTTAAAGGATGAGCTTAATTATTTCTTATATATAACCGAAGCCTTAAACTTTTTTTAGACATCAGCATTATTTAAATAAAAAGAAAAAAAAAATTCTGATAGGGCTCAAAAAAAGAAAAAAAGAAAAAAGACAACACTTCCAAAATTATTGAGTGTGTATATATATAACTATTGAGAGTTTTGTTTTATTAATTTAAGAATTGTAAATTACTTTGTAGGTTCCGGTAATTATGCATTTGCAACTCAATAATGTTCTATGTTAGACAACACTTCTAAACTATGTAAAAGCATAGAAGTTAAATATTTCTTCATTTTTTTTAAAAATATTAACTAGCAAAATGTTTATTTACTCATTGTTGAATTTTTTTTTTTTAGTTAATAGCTTTTCCGTGCATCGCGCAGGTTGGAGACTAGTCTATATATATATATATAAAACCGAAGCCTCTGAAGCTCTCACAATTTTCCATATCATCACTATTTTCTTTTTCTTTTTATTTTATATTCTTTTTATTTTAGGTTTTATATCTTATATAGAATCCACCAAAAAAACAATAGAC
Source organism: Quercus ilex subsp. ballota (assembly GCA_032727855.1). Lineage (NCBI taxonomy): Eukaryota > Viridiplantae > Streptophyta > Magnoliopsida > Fagales > Fagaceae > Quercus > Quercus ilex. The sequence continues at coordinate 51,772,871 of CM064917.1, read as the reverse complement.
AAAAGTTTGAATTTTTATTAATATCAATAATATTGAAAAACGTATACAAACTTGGAGGCCTATTTAAGGGCTCCATAAAACTTGATGGACAAGAAAATATATTCTAAAATAAGCCCTAATTAATACCTAACCATAATAGGAACCAAATTTGACCTAAAAAACATTAAAAGAACCTAAAAATAAGGAAATAAATCACCTAGACCTAAAATAACATTTTTTGCATAAAAATACCAAAATTAAATAATTACAAAAAAAATTTCAATTTTTTAAGATACCCCACATTAGAATTAAAAAAAAAAAAATGACTCACTTTAGGTTTCAAAAAAAAAAAAAAAAAAACTCACATAACACGTTAGAATTTTTTTCTTTTAAAAAGGACTCACCAAAAAAAAAGAAAAAACTTTAGAATTAAGAAAAAAAGAGAGAGACTCCTGGTAAGACTCTCTCTTCTCTCTTTAAAACCCTAACAATTACCATCTCAAAACCCTAAACTCAACTTCACTTTAAAATTAAAAAAATAAGAAAGAGAGAGACTCACGAAAAAAAAAAAAAAAAAACATATGTTTTATCTTTTTTATTTGCTTTCATATGTGCCTGAAATTTTCATTCTATCTTATTGTTTTATTATGTTTAGAATTGATTTTCTTCTAAGTATTTGGGTTAATCTCTATATTTTGATAGTGTTTTTATGGGTTTGGTTTTTGGGTTGAAATTCTAATAATTATTTTATATTGTATATGGCAGATGAAGCATCTCTATTTTTTAGAGAAAAATCAAAGCTGCAACCTATGTCTTTCAGCCCAAGGTGTAGTAAATTTGTATATGTTCTTACTTTATTGAGAATTTTTATTTGGGTTCATGTGATTTTTTGTTTTTTTATTAAAGCTTTGATTTTTTGTTGATTAATTATTTGTTTGGATTAATTTCAATTAATTATTTGTTTGGATTCAACGTAAAAGATAATGGAATTAGGTGTTATAAATTTGATAATATTCCATGTTTTGAATTGTTTATATTGTTAAGACTCCTAGTAGGACTCTCTCTTCTCTCCTTAAAACCTTAGTAATTACCATCTCAAAACCCTAAACTTAACTTCACTTTAAAATTAAAAAAATAAGAAAGAGAGAGACTCACGTAAAATAAAAAATAAAATAAAAAACGTAGGTTTTTTCTTTTTTATTTGCTTTCATATGTGCCTAAAATTTTCATTCTATCTTATTATTTTGTTATGTTTAGAATTTATTTTCTTCTAAGTATTTGGGTTAATCTCTATATTTTGATAGTGTTTTTGTGGGTTTGGTTTTTGGGTTGAAATTTCTAATGATTATTTTATATTGTATATGGCAAATGAAGCATCTCTATTTTTTGGAGAAAAATCAAAACTGCAACCCATGTCTTCCAACCCAAGGTGTGGTAAATTTTTATTTGTTATATTATATATGAATTTTTTGAATTTGAAAGGTTTTGTTTGGTTTTGAAGTAGAATTAGGGGATTCTATAAAATTTGTAAACTTTAAGTTTTGGGGTTTTTGGTATTTGCGTCTTAATAGGTTGATCTTAATTCTTTACCTTATATGTTTTTGCTTTATTGAGAATTTTTATTTGGGTTCATGTGATTTTTTGTTTTCTTAATTAAAGCTTTGATTTTTGGTTGATTAATTATTTGTTTGGATTAATTTCAATTAATTATTTGTTTGGATTCAACGTAAAAGATAATGGAATTATGTGTTATAAATTTGATAATGTTCCATGTTTTGAATTGTTTATATTGTTATTACTACGACTAAATAAGATTTGTTTTTATCTTTGTAGTTTATATCAGTTTTGAGTGTGTGTGTATATATAACTTTTGGGAATTTTGCTTCATTAATTTAAGAATTGTAAATTACTTTGTAGGTTTCAGTGCAGTGAGACATTGACAATATAAGCATATATATATATGGTATTAACATTTTATAAAAATCTTTCTTACAACCCAATAACATTCTACATTAGACAACACTTCTAAACTATAGAAAAGCATAGAAGTTAAATATTTATTCCCATTGTATTTTATTTAATTATGACAGATCTTTTTTTTTATAGCAAAATGTCTATAATATGCATATTATTAACTCAATTTTCTATTTCTAAATTTCTTAGATTTTATTATATCAATATTTTTTTCTTTTAAATTCTTGGTGGACAAATCAGTCTCTCATTAATTCTTTTACCTTAACGTGATGTTGGTTAATTGTCCTTTTATTTAACTATCCCGTGCATCGCACGGATTAGCGACTAGTGTTATATGAAATCAAAGTTCCAACTTAATAAAAAACTTAAATGAAAATATATCAAATGCTAAACATGAAAGCTCTTCTATTCCAAAATTCATTTATTGTTTCCTCTCAAGTCCAATATAATAAGTTTTATGGACCATTAATTAATATTCAATTATACACAAGAGCGCCCCCCATACTCAGTATTATCTCCAATAGGTTCAGAAAATATATAAAATTCATCACCAAATTAAGCATTCATTTCTCATTTGTTTCTCTCAAACAATTCCATAGATTATCCCAACCCAAACAACCACATATCAGCCCAAACAACCACAACTTGAAACCCTAAAACAAATTTCATTGAAAACAGTTCATTTGAAATAACTCTAGCATTTTTCCGTAACAAAATATCAAACAAAAATAATAATTTTTTATATAAGAAAAATAATTTTTTTAATTGCAAAGAAGAAAAATGAGTTATTTTGTTAAGAAAAATGCTAGAGGTATTATAAGTTTTACCACAAAAATATTATAAACTGATAGAATATATATGATAGAGAATTTACAATAATATATTTTATTGCAATAAACTTAAAATATTTGCTATAAACACCTATCGTGACAAAACATTTTGTTGCCGACTGTTACAATAAATTCTATGGCAATAATTATCACAACAAAAAATTATGTTACGATAACCTTTTGTTGAAAGAAAGGATTTTTAATAATTTTAAAAATAAATTTATTGTAACAAAATAAATAATTGCGATAATTCAGTCCATCAAATGCTATATTATGTTTTTCATTATAATAAAATTTTTTTTTTCTATTAACTTATTTAAGAATACAAACACTACATTTAGGATTTGCATGTATCTTACAAGTTACAATTAAATAGCTTTGTTGTAATTAAGCTTTTTAATTTTTTGTGCTGTATTGGTTGAATAATATTTAAATGAAATTTATATGATAAGGGACACATTAATTTGTATGTTTGAATAGCACTAACATGGGGGCCAAGGAATGATGTATGATTTGGGCTCAATTTAATTTTAGGAAAATGTTAACACGCGTCAATTGGTGCTTGTTAAGGTGCAAAAAGGAAAAAAAAAGTAAAATGTTAGAAAAAAGTAAAAAAAAAAAAGACACCAAGCAGTATTTATAAAATTAAAAAAAAAATTTAAATAAGAGATAAAGTTGTAAAAAAAACAAAAAAAATTTCTAAAAAGTTGTTAACGGGCACTACAAGGAGCCAAAGATGAATTTTGTTGGTATAAACTTTAAAATATAATGCGTTTATATTACTATATAATTTTATTAAAAAACAATTAGCTCTATCCGGCCAGTTTGAGTATAGTCAATCAATAAACTTTAGCCTAGAAAAAAATATAAATAAATAAAAATTGTGCACATAAAACAAAATTCAACGACATTAGTTAATTCTACTTACTAGGTTTTCATAAATTATGTGACTTTTTAATTGCAATATATTGTTCTTGAAAATTATAATGTTGTTCGTCGGAATAACACCCTGCTATACTGTTTCAAATCCACCATATCTTCTAATGGTGGACTCTGGTATAGAACAAAGGCGACGGTTCTGCAGGAATTTTTTTTTTTTTTTCAGTCCTATTATGCGGTTATGTAGTTATTCTAAGTAGGGTTTCTTCCATTCATGTATATGATCCTGACACTCACTTTGCATAAATCCAAGGGTACGTTTGGTACGTTGTAATAGCTCCTGTAATGGAATAGTTATTCATGTGTAATATCAATTCAGTCATTTGGTTGCATTTTTATTACATGGATTAGTTATTACATTAGAATAACTATTCTTTAAATTGAAGAATAGCTATTCCTCTTTAAAATGGATGTAATAGCTATTCTTTAATGCATATAATATGTTTTAAAATTAATATATTTCCAAAAATATAAAGTTTCCTTATACATTATCTTTTACAAGTTTTCCATATGTAACAACTAAACTTATAAATAGTAATAGTTATTCTATTACAATGTCTTCTATTCCCAGTAATAAAGATTGCTATTCCTAATGTAATCTACATTCAATGTATCAAACGTACCCTAACTATTAACTGCTAGAGGTGGCAAATGAGCAGGTTATACAGGTTTTAATCAAGTTATAAATGGGTCAAGTACATAATTATCTATTTATGACCCATTTATATATAAATTTAATGCTCATTATCAACCCTAGCCATTTAATTTACTAACTTGCCAATTTAATCCTCCTCAAAAAAAAAAAAAAAAAAAAAAACTCTTGCCAATTTAATCTAAAATAACAAAAATACCCCTAAAACTACCAAAATAATCCGAATACACTCTTAACCTCCAAAATTATGAATATACCCCTTAAATTCCCATAATGATCAAAATAATCCTACACTTCCAAAAATACCAATATACCCCTTGGACCTCCAAAAAGAAGGCTATACATTCCTATTTCAAAGTAATTGAAAATAAGAAATAAATAAAAACTGTAATCCCTTACTTTTTGACAAAATTCCATCCTAATTCCTTTCTTTTTACAAAACAACCGTCAATATATTGGTATTGGGAAATAAATATTAAATTAAAATGTAAAACTAAAGAAAAAGGTTAGGGCAGAATTAATCAAGCAGCCTTAAGCCCTTAACCAAGATGTGGCCACTGTTTGGGTACTTATTTGCAATGGTTCTAATCGCAAGCAACGAACAAACGATCATATTTACCCACAAGTTTGTAAAAAAAAAATTCGCCCACAAATTCCACTAATCACTTTTAGTACTAATAACTAATAAGCCTAGTCGCATTGAAAAACAAACTAATAAGCCTAACAATTAGAAACACATAAGACTCACCAATTTTCTAGTGTACATCAACTCCAAATATGGAGGAAATACTTTTCAAACTTCAAACGCATTTTTTGCGTTCTGGCATGATCGTCACCACTTTTGTTACTTCCTAGGGTTATCTTTTCATCATGCCTTGTAGTGTGGTGCATGGTGGGTTTGCTTTTTCAATTGATTTTGGGCGTTCATGTTCATACGTTTGCAATTTTATTCTCTCTTCTTTGCTTGTGAATGGTTTCTGACTTTCTGCGTATATTATTTTTGATACGTACGTATGTGATTTCTATTAGAAAAAGTCTAGGACTATAACATTTTACACAATTTCTTACCATAACTGTTACGTGGTGGAGTGTGATTGATGAAGAAAAATAATAGATTTACGTGTAAGTAATGGTTAACCACTTATAGTCCACTACACCAGAGTTGTAACCAAAAAGTTGTGGAATAATTTATGGACATAGAACCGCTATTTCTATTATGACTTGTACTTTGCACAATTCATATTATTTTATATTATTAATATAATTTTCATAGTAAGTTGACATTATCTGTTATGGGCTTAAGTTCACAGACCCTAAGAGCATTAGCATTGAAAAATTCCAATGTTATTCTATTTTATAATTCTAAAAAGTCACTTTATTATTATACCATACAATTTTACAATACATCTACATTCCAAACTTCTATTTCTCTCTTTTACTCATTAATTACTCATTAAAATAATATATCTACATAATAAAATAATATATTTCAAAATTATATCTTCTCTCCCATCTCTCTCCTCTCTATCATTTTCAACTTTTTTCCAAATAAAATATTATTAATTTTTTACAATACTTACTACAGTGCAATTCTATGTTTAGAATTACATTATAGCAGTATTGCAAAAAAATTTACAATACTGCTGTTTAGCATTCTCCAATGCAGATGGTTTTGGGGCTTAAAATTCCAAATTTCCCTTAGATTTGGCATTAGCATTCTCCAATGCTAATGCTCTAAGAGGGCTTAGACCCTGCTCTTCTATAGTGCTTGGTTGGGCCTCTTCTTGGGCTAGGCCCTAACCTTTCTCGCTTAATACCATATTTATGGGCTAGGGCCCATGGGCTCTTGTGCAAAAAGATCGACTCCTACACTGCAATTAAATAAATAAATAAATAATCTCTTAATTAAGTCTTAAAATTGGATGAAACAAAATTATCCAGAGATGGAGAGACTTGCAGCTCCTAAGTCCTAAGTCCTAATTGGCTCCTTAAGCGAAAGACAAAATTCGGGAAAGTATATAGGAGAAAAACTCAGCAAGGTCAAGAGGTTACTGTCAAAATTTGACTTCAACATCATGACAAAACAATTGCCTAAGTTTATGCTCCTTTTTGCCTTACCAGATCGACTGGAGGTACGTATATACATTTACATATGTTTCTTTTATTAATTAATTAATTATTATTATTATTATTATTATTATTAAATACTACTACCTCATGTAAAAACCAAGGCCTAATGAAAAGGAAAAAGGAAAATTGATTTGCTTCAACTTTGTTGTTGTTGTTGTAGAGTGAATGCATTTTTCTGACTCGAATAGATGTTGTAAATCACCCCATTTTGGTGAAGTTGATGGGATGCTGCTGTGAAGTTGAAGGTGAACACTTCGGTGTTGCTTTAGATCCACTTGCCTTAATTAGTGTTAAAAGGATACTTACAGGTCATAAGGAGCACGTATATGCGTCGTACTGGCTAGATTTTGCTTTTACAGGCATTTTTTAGAGCTTCTAAATTCATTGTCACTTTGATTTTTCATATTCTTACAAGTTTTTGGCATAATTTAGAATTAGAATGATAAGAGCTTCTAAATTCATGTTCATTTTGATTTTTCACATTTTCACATTATTATATGGCCAAACCAAAGGGGAGTCTAGAATCTATTGCAAATGATGATAGTTGAGCTCCAATTTTGATGTATTGTACCGTCTGACCCTCAGGATAAGCCACAACTTTACACTCTGTATATGATGACTGTGAAGTGTGAACTGCTTGACTACCATGAAGATGACTCATGTGCTGAAATGATTGCCAAAGTAACCCTCCCGACTCCCGAGTGTTTATCCCTTCGAAGCAAATAGTCTCAAATAGCCGCTTAAGTGGAAAGTGTTTTTGTTTAATAAACTTTAGTTCAAATAGCACCTCCTCACTTTTTAAGAATAAGGTGGAGAGTTAGATTGTGGTTTCAATACTTATCAGATTTTTGTATAACTTAGCAATAAAAAAATATTGAAATAAAAAGTTAAGAAACAATTTTGGGTAAGTGGGTAACAATCATCAGATGTGCATAAGCAGTAGGCACCCTCCCCAGAGTCGAAACAAATGAGCATGTAAGTTGTGAATCCTTATATGAAATTTTATGGAACTCTAAAATAAATTTCAGACATTGCACATTTTCGTGGGGTTGATAAGTCGTGGTCACTGTAATTATATAGCCTGTGGTTACAACATATCTAACAGAATCTGTTCAAGTAATGATTTTTATTATTATCAGAAAATACATGCAAAGTGCTTCCAAGTCATTGAGTTCGCAAACCCAAGTCTTAATTTGCCTATTGATATTATCCCAGTTTGTTGTTTAACCTGGAGACTTTTTAGACTTCTTAATGCTTAACAGTTCCAGTTGTTATGTGTTACTCTAGTGCAATAACTTGGACCCATGAATCTTTTGGCATTGCAGTTTTACTTTCTTTATACTAACGTACTTAAAAAAATTTCTGTAACAGGTCATTGGAATCTGAATCGGATGACTTTCCATTTGCTATTGTACTTCTACGGTCATATGTAAACGTGGCTTTCTGTCAATACAAGCAGAAGTTGAATTGCTTCCAACTAATTGACTGTGCACTTGTTCATAAGAGCCTAAAGGGAGAACCCGGTTTTCATGCTCTTGATGGAGTAGTAATGACAAAGTTAGCATTTTGCTGTGTGGACATTTACCCAATAAAACGCCCTACGATGTCGCAAATGTTCAATATGTGTGCAGAGTTTACAACTTTTCACTGGGAATTTTGGTGTGGAAGGTTTATTAGATAAATGGGAATCTGAACTAGAAAATGTGGAGAAGAAAAAAACAGCTAGATAAAAGAAAAGAATGGAAAGAACATCTTCTCCTTTGTTTGGTTACCAATATTGTCGGGAAGGAGGAGATCAAACAGGGAAAATCATTGCCAAAAGAGTTAAAAGAGCTATTTAGTCAATTACTCCAACCCTTCACGGTTCAAAGGGGCAGTATATTTTCCACAAACTCATGATATTAAGAGCATGCGAAGATATTAGGTATCAAAATGAAGTTTCAAGAGACATGTAAAAAAATAGTGGTAGAATGTTTTTATAGTTACTTTGTACACATGTCTCTCAATTATTGAATTTTGTTTTATATATATATATATATATATATATATATATATATATATTAGAATACTAAGTATTTTAATACACACATAGAGATAAAGAACAAAATATTAAAGAAATTAACAATAGTGTATATTTAAAAAAGTCTAACTCTTGGATACAATTGGATAACTTGGACTAGGTGATGACAAATTGAGATGGAAAAGCCGGTATTGCAGCCGAAAGGGTCCCACCTTGTAGGCCCTCTCCAACTTCTTTTAACATCTGCCATCCTTGGTCGAACTGGTGCTCAAATTGAACCTGAAGTAAACCACTCAACAAGAGTTTGCACTATTAAATCCATTCTAGACTCTGCAGTGTCAAGTGAGGCACGTATGGGGCTATCCTCGGCACGTCTTCATTCACACGATTGCTTTGTTAATGCAAGTCATCGACTCATCTTTCACTCCTTAATTTTCTTTTGTTTTTGCTGTATTTGCAAATGTCTGCAAGTGTGGCAATGGCTGTGACTGTGGGCGCCTGGGGTATTGGGCTGTGGTGGTATTTTTGTTTTTAAATTTTCCATATTCGTTGGATCCAAATAGGAATTAAACAGAAATCCTAGATCTATAGAGACGGAAATAGAGAAAGAAACTGCACCATTCTATGGACTAAACCTAAAAAAAATCTCTTATTTAAAAGCTTAGCGCTTTCAATAAGTTGGGTCGTGTAACGCGTTGCTGAGTGGTGTGGTTTAACATAATACTCGAGCCACATCGGTTAGTGGTATTTGGCCATTGATGGTGGCTTTGCAGACTTGCAATGGCAATGAGTGATGTGGGTTACCAAGATGGTTGGGGTTTCCGTGGCCCATTGGGGTAGTTTTTTAAATGACAAATTTTTCTTTTTTTATACTTTCATGCTTTGTCTTTTCAAATTGAGTTGTCAAAATACAAAGAATAAACTTCATATAATTGAAAATAAGAATTCGAACTAACGGATTTTATTGAAATTTTGTTTATTGTGATTATTCTTTTACAGAGATGTGATGCCATGATGCTAGTCAGCAGCCTGTTGATTTTGCTAGACATCGTCCAAAATTGGGGTTTTGTCCCATCCAGAAAGGACACACACGTTGCTAATCCATGGGCATCCAACAACTGTGAAATATTGCAGTGTCCCGAAGCCAGCAGCGCTGATCAGCACTCAATAATCTTTGTAATTGAAAGTGTGGAAGGCAGTGATGGAGGAGAGGGCCCTTCATTACAACAAGAATGTAGGAGCTCATCGGAGATTTCTATCTTCAAATGTGAGTGTAAAGGTAACTTTAGAGATAAAGGCAAAGGTGAAGAAGAAGAAGGAAAAGGTGGAGGCGGAGGAGGAAAAGGTGGAGGCGGAGGAGGAGGAGGTGGTGGTGGTGGAGGCGGAGGTGGAGGTGGAGACGGAGGTGGAGACAAGAAGAAATTGATGAGACCGCCGATTGTGGACATATCCAAACTAATAAAGATGTCATTGGCTGTAACAGTCCAAACAACTGTTTCTGCCATTGCTTTCCATGTTGGTGGACTATCTTCCTCGACTAAGGTGCTCCTTGGTTTTATTCTGGTTAGTAACTTGGTGGGTTATGTGTGTTGCATGACTGCTGTCTTGCTAATCCAAAGGAAACCAGGGGTGGCAGAAATTTTCGGATGGATAGGATCAGGTGCTGTTGCTTTGGGATTCCTACTATTGATACTTATGTTAATCCTCGACTCTAATGCATGAAATTTATGGTGGGCTTCTGGGAATACTTATTAGAATTAGCTTACTAGTTTTATAGCTAGATTTTTTTTTTTTTTTTGCGTCACAATTCATAACACAAGAGAGGAATGACTCATGTATCCGATACTTAGTAAATTTTTTCTCTTGCGGGGACCCAAACCAACTTTGCCATCAAGACAGGTGTCAGGACGACAGGACAAGGACAACATTACCGATTTTGGAACATAGAACGTAGAAGAGAGAAAAACATACAGTCGGTGAGTCAAAATGCTAATAAATAGTGATATTGTACGGTAGAAGAGGAACCCGGGATCCCTCTCGCCAGCGCTAGCTGTGGCCTGTGGAATGTAAAAATATAAATAAATAATTGTACTTTAGTTCGAATTATTCAGTTTCTTAAACACCATTCTTTTTATAAATATTAGAGCAATTGCATCAATTCCTCAATAATAGAAAAAATATATCATTTTACAAATTTTTATTTAAAATTTATCTACATTAGTCCTTCTATATCACTAATCATTTTCAAAATTATTATAGTAACCGTGCATATTTACATAGTTATTGTAGCTTTCTATTTTTTTTTCTCTCTCTCATCTCTCATATGATTATCAAGCCTCTCTCATCCAATCCCTCTCTCTCTCTCTCCTTCTAGCCTCTCTCATCCAATCTCTCTCTCCTTCTCTTAAATCCAACAACAAATCATCAAATTCTTCAAACTTAATCTAAATCTAGATCCTAAATTCATCAAACCCTCTCCTCAAAAAAAAAAAAAAAAAAATCATCAAACCCATATAAATAATCAAACCAAAATTGCAAAAGAAGAAGAAGAAAAAGAAAATGAAGATATAGTAGAAGAACAAAAAGGTGCTAAAGAAGAAAGAAGCAACAGCAGTCCAATGGAAAACCCCAAAATCACTGCCCACTGTAGTGGAATAATCTTCCCAAAATCACCACCCAAATTGCAAACCCAAAATCACTGCCCATAATCAAACTCAAATAAAAAAAGAAAAAGAAAGAAGAAGATGCCGAAGAAGAAAAAAATGCAAAAGAAGAAATAATGAGAAATAAAAGAAGAAAGAAGAAGAAGGAGAAAAAGAAAGAGAGATAGAGATAGAGAGTATTTAGAGATATTATTGGAGTGTATGGTAAGGTGGTGGAGCCGCGGATGGATAAGTGTGAAATAATAATATAAAAAAAAGGGTGAGAATTTATTATTTAAATAAGATAGTGTATTATAAATAATATGATATGAACTGGTCATATAAACTGGTCATATAAAATAGAAAAAATAAGTTTTTATGCTAAAATAAAAGGAAAATTTTATACATATATACTAATGTTAATGCTCTTAGTTGGGCTATGTTTATATTACACAGTGTATTCTACACTATTTTTATAATTTGCAAACTGTCCCAGCGTTTTTTTCCCGGCGTTTTTCAAAACCGCTATTATAGATAAGCCTGTACCAGCGTTTTTTGAAAGCGCTGGTATAGGAAACCCTATTGCGGCGTTTTTTTCCCGACGCTTTACAAACCGCTATAATAGGAGGCCTATAGCAGCATTTTTAAAAAACGCCGGTATAGGACGCCCAAAAGCGCTGGTATAGGGTGACCCTATCCCAGCGCTTCAAAAAGCGCTGGGATAGGTCACCTATAGGGATTTTTTTTTTTTTTTACAAGATAGAATTTCTACTCTAGCACTTATACTTGTGGAGGGATTTGTTAATTATCAAATGACCAATACTCCCCTAAACTTAGAAAAAGACCAAAGTACCCTCCAAAACATCGAAAAAGAGCAAAAACACCCCCGCTACCTAGAAAAAGACTGATATACCCCCCAAACCTAATACATGACTGAAATACCCCCAAAACATTAAAAATGACCCAAGCACCCCCTAAGACATCGAAACTGACCGAAGTACTCCTTGTGCCTAAAACTAGCCAAAATAGCCTCGATTATTTAAATAAGACCAAAATACCCCTATAAGTCTGATAAATGACCACAATGCCCCCAAAAAGATAAAAAAATGTACAAAACACAACCAACACCCAAAAAAGGACTAATATGCCCCCGAAACATAAAAAATGACCGAAATACCCCCAAAACATCGAAATGACCGAAATACCTCCAAAATACATCAGGTGTAACTTGAACCCAACCCTATATTTCTTAATTCAATGTGAATTTTGATAAATCTACCGTTAGATTACATTATCTTCATATATTTTTCATGCTTACAAAATTTCAAGGTGATCAAAGATTAATAGCCATGTCATCAATCAATTGTTTAAATTCAAGTTTTTGTAGTTTAAAATAACGCATAAAAGATGAGCAGCTAAGATCAAATGGTAAATTACATCCAATTGGCATGAAAATTGACATGCATGTTAAGAACATATAGAACATGTAATCCAACGGTTGGATATTCAAAATATGAATTCAATAATAAGTTATTGATTTGTGTAACATTTTTTAGAGTTATATCAGGTGTAACTTGAACCCAACCCTATATTTCTTAATTCAATGTGAATTTTGACAAACCTACCATTAGATAACATTATCTTCATATATTTTTCATGCTTACAAAATTTCAAGGTGATCAAAGATTAATAGCCATGTCATCAATCAATTGTTTAAATTCAAATTTTTGTAGTTTTGAAATGACGCATAAAAGATGAGCAGCTAAGATCAAATGGTAAATTACATCCGATTGGCATAAAAATTGGAATGCATGTTAAGAACGTATAGAACATTTAATCCAATGGTTGGATTTTTAAAATATGAATTCGATAATAAGTTATTGATTGGTGTAACATTTTTTAGAATTACATCAGGTGTAACTTGAACCCAATCCTATATTTCTTAATTCAATGTGAATTTTGACAAACCTACCGTTAGATTACATTATCTTCATATATTTTTCATGCTTACAAAATTTCAAGGTGATCAAAGATTAATAGCCATGTCATCAATCAATTGTTTAAATTCAAGTTTTTGTAGTTTAAAATAATGCATAAAAGATGAGCAGCTAAGATCAAATGGTAAATTACACCCAATTGGCATGAAAATTGGTATGCATGTTAAGAAAATATAGAACATGTAATCCAACAGTTGGATTTTCAAAATATGAATTCAATAATAAGTTATTGATTGGTGTAACATTTTTTAGAGTTACATCAGGTGTAACTTGAACCCAACCATATATTTCTTAATTCAATGTGAATTTTGACAAACCTACCGTTAGATTACATTATCTTCATATATTTTTCATGCTTACAAAATTTCAAGTTGATCAAAGATTAATAGCCATGTCATCAATCAATTGTTTAAATTCAAGTTTTCGTAGTTTAAAATAACGCATAAAAAATGAATAGCTAAGATCAAAAGGTAAATTACATCCGATTGGCATTAAAATTGGCATGCATGTTAAGAAAATATAGAACATGTAATCCAATGGTTGGATTTTCAAAATATGAATTCAATAATAAGTTATTGATTGGTGTAACATTTTTTAGAGTTATATCAGGTGTAACTTGAACCCAACCGTATATTTCTTAATTCAACGTGAATTTTGACAAACCTACCGTTATATTACATTATCTTCATATATTTTTCATGCTTAGAAAATTTCAAGGTGATCAAAGATTAATAGCCATGTCATCAATCAATTGTTTAAATTCAAGTTTTTGTAGTTTAAAATAATGCATAAAAGATGAGCAGTTAAGATCAAATGGTAAATTACATCCGATTGGCATGAAAATTGGCATGCATGTTAAGAAAATATAGAACATGTAATACAACGGTTGGATTTTCAACATATGAATTTAATAATAAGTTATTGATTGGTGTAACATTTTTTAGAGTTACATCAGGTTTAACTTGAACCCAACCCTATATTTCTTAATTCAATGTGAATTTTGACAAATCTACCGTTAGATTACATTATCTTCATATATTTTTCATGCTTAAAAAATTTCAAGGTGATCAAAGATTAATAACCATGTCATCAATCAATTGTTTAAATTCAAGTTTTTGTAGTTTAAAATAACGCATAAAAAATGAATAGCTAAGATCAAAAGGTAAATTACATCCGATTGGCATTAAAATTGGCATGCATGTTAAGAACATATAGAACATGTAATCCAACGGTTGGATTTTTAAAATATGAATTCAATAATAAGTTATTGATTGGTGTAACATTTTTTAGAGTTATATCAGGTGTAACTTGAACCCAACCGTATATTTCTTAATTCAATGTGAATTTTGACAAACCTACCGTTAGATTACATTATCTTCACATATTTTTCATGCTTACAAAATTTCAAGGTGATCAAAGATTAATAGCCATGTCATCAATCAATTGTTTAAATTCAAGTTTTTGTAGTTTAAAATAATGCATAAAAGATGAGCAGGTAAGATCAAATGGTAAATTACATCCGATTGGCATGAAAATTGGCATGCATGTTAAGAACATATAGAACATGTAATCCAACAGTTGGATTTTTAAAATATGAATTCAATAATAAGTTATTGATTGGTGTAACATTTTTTAGAGTTACATCAGGTGTAACTTGAAGCCAACCCTATATTTCTTAATTCAATGTGAATTTTGATAAATCTACCGTTAGATTACACTATCTTCATATATTTTTCATGCTTAAAAAATTTCAAGGTGATCAAAGATTAATAGCCATGTCATCAATCAATTGTTTAAATTCAAGTTTTTGTAGTTTAAAATAACGCATAAAATATGAGCAGCTAAGATCAAAAGGTAAATTACATCCGATTGGTATGAAAATTGGCATGCACGTTAAGAACATATAGAACATGTAATCCAACGGTTGGATATTCAAAATATGAATTCAATAATAATTTATTGATTGGTGTAACATTTTTTAGAGTTACATCAGGTGTAACTTGAACCCAACCCTATATTTCTTAATTCAATGTGAATTTTGACAAACCTACCGTTAGATTACATTATCTTCATATATTTTTCATACTTACAAAATTTCAAGGTGATCAAAGATTAATAGACATGTCATCTATCAATTGTTTTAATTCAAATTTTTGTGGTTTAAAATAACGCATAAAAGATGAATAGCTAAGATCAAAAGGTAAATTACATCCGATTGGCATGAAAATTGGCATGCAAGTTAAGAAAATATAGAACATGTAATCCAATGGTTGGATTTTTAAAATATGAATTCAATAATAAGTTATTGATTGGTGTAACATTTTTTAGAGTTAGATCAGGTGTAACTTGAACCCAACCCTATATTTCTTAATTCAATGTGAATTTTGACAAACCTACCGTTAGATTACATTATCTTCATATATTTTTCATGCTTACAAAATTTCAAGGTGATCAAAGATTAATAGCCATGTCATCAATCAATTATTTAAATTCAAGTTTTTGTAGTTTAAAATAATGCAAAAAAGATGAGCAGTTAAGATCAAAAGGTAAATTACATCCGATTGGCATGAAAATTGGCATGCAAGTTAAGAAAATATAGAACATGTAATCCAATGGTTGTATTTTTAAAATATGAATTCAATAATAAGTTATTGATTGGTGTAACATTTTTTAGAGTTACATCATGTGTAACTTGAACCCAACCCTATATTTCTTAATTCAATGTGAATTTTGACAAACCTACCGTTAGATTACATTATCTTTATATATTTTTCATGCTTACAAAATTTCAAGGTGATCAAAGATTAATAGCCATGTCATCAATCAATTGTTTAAATTCAAGTTTTTGTAGTTTAAAATAATGCATAAAAGATGAGCAGCTAAGATCAAATGGTAAATTACATCCGATTATCATGAAAATTGGCATGCATGTTAAGAACATATAGAACATGTAATCCATTAGTTGGATTTTTAAAATATGAATTCAATAATAAGTTATTGATTGGTGTAACATTTTTTAGAGTTACATCAGGTGTAACTTGAACCCAACCCTATATTTCTTAATTGAATGTGAATTTTGACAGACCTACCGTCAGATTATATTATCTTCATATATTTTTCATTCTTACAAAATTTCAAGGTGATCAAAGATTAATAGCCATGTCATCAATCAATTGTTTAAATTCAAGTTTTTGTAGTTTAAAATAATGCATAAAAGATGAGCAGTTAAGATCAAATGGTAAATTACATCCGATTGGCATTAAAATTGGCATGCAAGTTAAGAAAAGATAGAACATGTAATCCAATGGTTGGATTTTTAAAATATGAATTCAATAATAAGTTATTGATTGGTGTAACATTTTTTAGAGTTACATCAGGTGTAACTTGAACCCAACCCTATATTTCTTAATTCAATGTGAATTTTGACAAACCTACCGTTAGATTACATTATCTTCATATATTTTTCATGCTTACAAAATTTCAAGGTGATCAAAGATTAATAGCCATGTCATCAATCAATTGTTTAAATTCAAGTTTTTGTAGTTTAAAATAATGTATAAAAGATGAGCAGCTAAGATCAAATGGTAAATTACATCCGATTGGCATGAAAATTGGCATGCATGTTAAGAACGTATAGAACATGTAATCCATTAGTTGGATTTTTAAAATATGAATTCAATAATAAGTTATTGATTGGTGTAACATTTTTTAGAGTTACATCAGGTGTAACTTGAACCCAACCCTATATTTCTTAATTCAATGTGAATTTTGACAAATCTACCGTTAGATTACATTATCTTCACATATATTTCATGCTTACAAAATTTCAATGTGATCAAAGATTAATAGCCATGTCATCAATCAATTGTTTAAATTCAAGTTTTTGTAGTTTAAAATAACGCATAAAAGATGAGCAGCTAAGATCAAAAGGTAAATTACATCCGATTGGCATGAAAATTGGCATGCATGTTAAGAAAATATAGAACATGTAATCCAACGGTTGGATTTTCAAAATATGAATTCAATAATAAGTTATTGATTGGTGTAACATTTTTTAGAGTTACATCTTGTGTAACTTGAACCCAACCCTATATTTCTTAATTAAATGTGAATTTTGACAAACCTACCGTTAGATTACATTATCTTCATATATTTTTCATCCTTAAAAAATTTCAAGGTGATTAAAGATTAATAACCATGTCATTAATCAATTGTTTAAATTCAAGTTTTTGTAGTTTAAAATAATGCATAAAAGATGAGCAACTAAGATCAAATGGTAAATTACATCCGATTGGCATGAAAATTGGCATGCATGTTAAGAAAATATAGAACATGTAATCCAACGGTTGGATTTTCAAAATATGAATTCAATAATATGTTATTGATTGGTGTAATATTTTTTAGAGTTACATTGGGTGTAACATGAATCCAACCCTATATTTCTTAATTCAATGTGAATTTTGACAAACCTACCGTTAGATTACATTATCTTCATATATTTTTCATGCTTACTAAATTTCAAATCTAAGAATGACACGTAATGGACATGTGTTGTGTACCTATATGGCTATATATATTCTCTCAATTTGACCACCCAATTAGTCATATTATTTGTTTAAAAAAGTAAACGTAATTAATCATATATTAAAATTTTTACATAAATTTAATATTAGCTATGATTATTTTTTTTTTTTTTTAAAGAAGATAGAATGTGTGATAATTTTTGTTGTGTGGTATTTTTTTTTTTTTTTGAAAGTTCTGTGGTGAATTTTGTTGAGTATATGTGATTGTTTTTTGTTTTTAAATTTTATTGAGTAGCTCATTAATAAAATGACCAAGTGACTTCACCAAATTGCAGATTTAAAAAAAAACTATATATATATAATTTTTTTTATACTACTAAATGCATAAATATAGTTAATTGTCATTAATTATCAATATAGATAGAGTAGAAATTCTATCTTAGAAAAAAAAATAAAAAAAAACTTATATGGGACCTATCCCAGCGCTTTTTGAAGCGCTGGAATAGGTAGACCATATTCCAGCGCTTTTAAAAGCGCCGGGATAGGTCCCTTTCCATAAGGGAATGGAGAGGACCTGTCCCAGCGCTTTTAAAAGCGCTGGAATAGGGTGACCCTATCCCAGCGCTTTTAAAAGCACTGGTACCGGCCTTCCTCCATAAGGAAATGGATGGGCCTATTCCAGCGCTTCCAAAAGCGCTGGAATAGGGTGACCCTATCCCACCACTTCCAAAAGTGCTGGGACAGGCCCATCCGTTCCCTTATGGAGGAAGGCCTATCCCAGCGCTTTTGGAAGCGCTGGAATAGGCTCACCCTATCCCAGCGCTTCTAAAAGCGCTGGGACAGGCCTTCCTCCATAAGGAAACAGAGGGGCTTGTCCCAGCGCTTTTGGAAGCGCTGGAATAGGGTCACCCTATTCCAGCGCTTCCAAAAGCGCTGAGACAGGCTGTCCTCCATAAGGGAATGGAGGGGCCTGTCCCAGCGCTTTTGGAAGCGCTGGAATAGGTCACCCTATTCCAGCGTTTCCAAAAGCGCTGGGATAGGTCTCCAAAAGTGCTGGGATAGGTCCCTCGTACCACTTAAAAATTTTCAGACTTCCCACTTATGTTTTTCACTTTCCCACCACTCTGGCCTCTCATTTTTGGTCTCCCACTTCTTTAGTTCAGATGTTTAATTTCCTCTCACCCACATTTTCTCTCCCTCTCCCTCTTCCTTAACCCACTTCCCCTCCTCCTCTCTTCTTCTTTACTCAAAACCCACCATTTCTTTTCCAAAATTTCAAGCACAAAAATACTACCCAAAACCCCAAACCGTACCCAAAGCAAGGTAAGTCTCTCTAGCTCTCATTTCTATTTTTTAGCAATATTTGTATATATATTTGTTGTTAAATTTCTCGTTTTTTAGTTTTGATTTTGGTTGAAGTTTGGTTTGGGTTATGTGTATATTTTTATGTAACTATTGGTTGATTGTGTGGGTTTTGGTTTTGGTTAAAGTTTACCCAAAGCAATGTAAGTCTCTCTAGCTCTCATTTCTATTTTGTAGCAATATTTGTATATATATTTGTTGTTAAATTTCTGGTTTTTTAGTTTTGATTTTGGTTGAAGTTTGGTTTGGGTTATGTGTATATTTTTGTGTAACTATTGGTTGATTGTGTGGGTTTTAGTTTTGGTTTTGGTTTTGGTTAAAGTTTAGTTGATTTTGTGGCTTTTTATTTTTGATTTGGTTAAAGTTTATTTTGGAGGAATTGTAGGTGGCAGTAGTGCTAACAAAAATTTGCTCTATTTTGGAATTTAATTTTGAACCACTTGTGATAGTAGTGTCCATGGCTAATGGACCTAATTATGGAGTTAAAGTACTCTACTGTTCCATGAAAATGACAAACTTATTTGTGCTTTAATTCTTGGATATTGGAAGGTTCTAGTTGTGGGTTTGGTGCCAATATTGTTTGTGTTTTTCAAATTGGTGTGGTCTTGTTTCAACTCTTCTGTAATTTCTATATTTTATCTCAAAAAATGTTAGTTAGTAATTAGAAAACTTTTTCAAACGTTAGTGAGATTCTAAAACTATCAATTGCCTGTATATATTTCCTTATTAAACGATTCATTGTTAAATTTTTTTAAATCATTAATAGGAATTGATATTTGTACTGATTATATATTGCCAAGATTAACAAATCTTACTAACTTTACTAGGCCATTTCCTGTTGATTTGATTCATCAAAGCACGTTTTTAAATCCTTAATATGAGAATTGATATTTGTATTGATTATATATTACCAAGATTAACAATCATATTAATGTTACCAGGCTATTTCCTATTGATTTCATTAGTCAAAGCAATAAAAAGAGTGGGGATGGCTTGCAAAACTTTCTTATTTCCTAAATATATAGTTAGATAGCTGAGTTAGTTGTATCTAGAGAGTGGGAACTGCTTGCAAATCTTTTTGGTCTGTTACATGGATCCAAGACTTTTGAGCAATTGATATATTTTAAAATTTTAAAATATAAGTGACTAGAGCTTAGGACATGAGATTTAGCAAGAGTGTACCTCTCTATTAAGTGATTTGTGGGCTTCATGGTATCTGTGTTTTGCTGATGTTATGCATCTACATGTCTTCCCCCCCCCCCCCCCCCCTTCTCTATTTTATCAAACCTTTCTTTTTGTAGGATCTGCTGTTTGCTTTGGGTTGTGGAGGTTTGGTAGGTCCTTTGATTCATGTGTTGATCAAGTTCTTGCAATAGATGGAAGTCGGATGCAGAAGGAGTTGGCAAATATGTAGGTCTCCTCATCCCATTTGCTTTTTGGTTGTGAACCTTTCCCATTTGTGCAATATGCTGGTTAAACTGATTACTGGTATTTGTTAAGACACATGTCAACAGACTATGGTTACTGTCCTAACTAGTTAATGAGCCTTAGCCAATATAGCTTAGATTTTTAGTTTATCATAGAATTTTGTGTATCATTTGTTTCTGAAGTTTTAGAAATTTATCTTCATATTATTATCAATATCCAGTGTAATCAATTCTTTAGTTAGAACTAAACCAAATGGAGTCTCATGGGGCTGAGCTGAGTTTGTATGAAAGTTGGACAGCCAATGTTTTCAACTAGCTCAGCTAGTAAATAGGTGTGTGAGATAGTGTTGATTCTATGTTTTGATCTTACATGTAAAAGTAAATAATAACTATTTAAAATAGTCCAGTTAACTCAGGGGAGGGATCTAGCCTGTAACTAAATGGTGGGCTGGCATTTAAGGTGATTAGTTATTGTCAAAGTATTCAATAAAATGTAATTTCCAGAATATGAGGTTTAAATTCAAATCTAAAAATTCTGACCCTATAGTAGCAAGGAAATTATTATATAAAATGTAACTGTGTTGAAGTGTTTGGAAATTTGGCAAGAACAGAGTTTAAATTTTGAATCTCAATCCCCTCCCCCTTGCCCTACCAAATACACAAAACAGGGAAACTATGGATGTTCATAGAGTCAGAATATTTTCAATCTTCATAGTTCCTCTTTGTTTATGATTTGTACTGGTATGTATAGCTTATGAATTGTTTTGAATACATGTTTTTGCTACTGTTATTGCAGTTAGTTGTGTCATGGCACATGAAAGCTACTACCATGTGTGAATTTTCCAAGCAGGAGTTTATTGGTGGATTACAAGGGCTAGGGTAAGTATATACATAGTTATTTATGCTATACTTATTCTCGAGTTTAATGATATCGAATATCAATTAAGAGTTTGGAACTGCTTTGATTAAGGCTTTATATTCTAATGGTAAGATAGACTCTTTGGAGAAGTTCTATGAAAAGATTCCATTTATGCGCATGGAGTTGAAAGATGATCGTATGTGCAAGTGTTCATGAATTATGATTTCTTTTAAACTTTAGTTTTAGGGTCCGTTTGGATTGAACTTATTGTTGCTGAAACTGAAAACTGAAAACTGAAAACACTGTAGCAAAATAATTTTTAAATGTGTAAATAATACCGTGGGACCCATTTTTAATATTTTTTATTACATAAATAGTGCATAAACAGTGCGTGAACAGTGCACGCACTGTTCATGTACCAATTTTTTTGCCTCCAAAGTCAAACAAAGCGGCTACCAAAAAAAAAAAAAAAAAAAAAAAGAGAGAAGGAAAACGCAGCCTCCAGACGCAGACGTTGAGGCTAAACTGCACCTTAATATTGTAATTCATGTTGCTTTTAGGCGAAAACACTCCCAAAACTGATATATTTATTGAAAAGTCAAAGTGATTGGTTTTGTTAGCAATTTCTTTTTTTAAAAGTTTTATTTATTTATCGGTAAGTTAAACACACACCCAAAGGTCATGAACTCTTGAGCGCACTCTCCACCTTGCTTTTACAAGGGAGGAGGTACCATTTAGACTAAAGCTCATTGGTTGGTTTGATTAGCATTTCTAAGCTAGAGGTACAATTATTGTGCTTTTGTTGTTGAAAATGCTTTTTGCTTGTATTTGTCCAGAAAAGTTTCGTGAGATATATAACTTTGCGTTTGGCTAGGCAAAAGAAAAGGTACTCTTTTCTCTGTGTGAATGCTTGGATTCATACATACTCTTGACCTATGGATATTTATTTCCACTACTGAAAATGAAGACTTTAATAGCTTTCAGCTTTTCACTTTTCTCAGTTTCTTTATTTTTATTTTGGGCCCCTGGTTAATCTAGGATTGGTTTTTCTTCGTTTTTTTTTTTTTAATATTGCCAATTTATAATGTTGATTGTTTCCCCACTTTTCCACTTGTTCTTGTTCCTGCTCCCTCTAGTCTTTTAGATAGGTATAGTACTTGGTATTGCTATTTTTTTTCCTTGAATAATTCCTTTTATTAGAAAAATCAGCATTGGAAGGTGATATCACTTATTTAACGTTTAGATGAAGTGTATGCACAATAAGCTTGCCTTTTAACTCTGAACTCAGAATGGGGTGTGCTCTAAGTGTGTTGGAGTTGCTTTATGCCCTTCTGTTATCATTAAAAATTAACATGATTAATTCCTGCATGCAATCTTGCCATTAATTTTGAGTGGAAATGTCTAGACTTAGGTGCATTTTGGTATGGATGTTAGATCCATGAACGCAAATGTTCTCTTGGCTTCGAATTTGGTTTATTTTATTTTTTAATATCTGTTTCTAATTCAGTGATGTATAAATGAACTAGGAATTGATTTCTTCTTGAGGGCATACAAGATGTAGATGTAACATTATTATAGAATATCCAAAACAGTAAATTTTGACTTATTCATGAAACTGAAAAATAGTTTTGAGAAAGAATGATTGAAGGTGTCTAAGTATGTTTGATACCTGTGTTCATTTCATGTTGTGTGACACTGGCTGCTCATAGAATTTGAATTTTATTAGGAAGATAGCTTAGATTGAGGTGCTAAAACTCGAACCAGAGATGTATAGTTTTTTGCATTAGTTCTTAAATTATATAGTGACCTATTCTTTTGGATTTTATTATTGTCCTGTTGTGCTGAGATACATAGCATCCTTGTATGTGCATAATACCATCACAAAGTCACTACTGCATGGATATAGCAGGAATCAGAGCTTTTGATAACTACGCTAAATGACTGAATCTTTGATGGATAGGTACCTCTTAAAGCTTTCATTACTATTATCCCTAGAACAATGGCGAGGGATTTAGATGTTTTAAGTTTCATTTATACAATGTTTCCTTCCCCTTTTATGTTGGAATAAACATGGATAGGCGAATTTTTGATAGGCAGAGATGGCAAAGCTAAATGCATTTTTCCAGTTCCCTATGGATGATAATTTCTAGAATTTTTACAATATGGAGAGACATGCTGACATTACTGAGCCAATTGAAACATAGCAAAGAGATAATGAGCCACTTGCTGAATTTTTTGCGAAGTGTTATGGCTGTCTAGGTGGATATGATCCCTGATGGGTGTGAAATTTCATTAAGCTTAAAAGGCTATTCATTCAAAAGCATGGGGATGCATGTGTGTATGCATGCACATAGCATGTGCACGTATGATTACAAACAGATTTTTCCTTTAGCTTCTATGATAGCTTTGTGCTACATTTTATATACTTTACTAAAAATTATATTTAACACCTAAAAATTCAATTATTTATGTGTTTTTTTTATACAATGTCATTGTTACCCAAATTTTGGTTACATATGCAGGTAGCTTATTTTTCTTAGTATTTCAGGGTCAAAAATCTTTAGCATTGGATACAACTATTGGAATGTGGCAATTACTGTTTGCCGAAAAGCAGTGGCCATTGGTTGATCATTGGTGCCAGTTCTTACAGGTAGCTTACCATCCATATTTTGATCTAATGAGACCGAGTAGTGAATTCTTATGACCTATGGTGAAAAGAATTATGTAGCTGGCATCATGTTGGGATTAAGGAATTGTTAAGTGAGCTGCAATAGGAAGTGAGAAGAATTATATTGCTAATTATGTATTTATGTTTATTATTAATTCAACCTTGATGCCTTCTGGGGATTTATCTTCAGGTCTCTGTGACGTTATAAACAGCACATAGGCATCTATGTCATTGTTAGATTTGTTTGTCTGTGTTTGTTTTTGTGTTGTTTTCATCTTCTTTCTTTTTTCCCTGACCCCCTAAAAGGATTCACTCATTGTGAGACAAAATGCCTAGGGGTTTTGGCAAAAATCCTACCAACCACCATGTCAATATTGTTGGTAACTACTGTTGCCAGTCGGGTTGGTGAAATTTTGTCAATGGTGGAATGTGATGGTTGGTGTGTGAACAGCTCTACACCTAGGCTCATTGGCTAATTTGCCTTCATAAATTATTTAATCCAAAACTAGCTTGGTGGTTGGTTGTGTGACTGGACTTTTTGTGATTCATGGTTTAGTTACGCACCAGTGGTTAATGCATATGACCTATCTAAGCACATGATAATAGATATACCTTTAGGTGCAGGCTTTATTTTTCATAATGATTACCTTGTGAAATTTTCTGTGCTTCATTACAATTGCTATAAAATAGGTATTGGAAAATATGTATTGTTGGTACATTACAAGTGCTAAAAAAATTAAAAAAAAAAAAAAAAAAAAAAAACGACCTATCCCAGCGCTTTTGAGAACGCTGGAATAGGTACTGCCTATGCCAGCGCTTTCAAAAGCGCTGGTATAGGCCTTTTAAATTTCATTCATCCAAGACCTATACCAACGCTTTTGAGAGCGCTGGAATAGGTATTGCCTATGCCAGCGCTTTCAAAAGCGCTGGTATAGGCTTTTTAAATTATATTCATTCAAGGCCTATACCAGCGCTTTCAAAAGCACTGGTATAGGCTTTTTAAATTATATTCATTCAAGGCCTATACCAGCGCTTTCAAAAGCACTGGTATAGGTCTTGAATGAATTAAATTTAAAACGCCTATACCAGCGCTTTCAAAAGCGCTGGTATAGGACGTATGCCTGTCCCAGTGCTTTTGAAAAGCGCCGGTACAGGTCCGGCGACCCTATACCCACATTCACTGCGCGGCGGTTTGAAGTGCCGGGATAGGCATTTTGACCCTATCCCAGCGCTTTTTGGGACTATCCCAGCAGTTTTGAAAATGCTGGGATAGCCTCGTTTTTTTGTAGTGTCAGTTTATGCAAAATAATTTTTACATTATTTTTTTTTTGTCTTTTATTTTTTAAATTTATCAAGACTAATTTTTTAAATAAATAATTTTTTTTATTTTTTATCACACATTTAACATAAAATTATTTAAGATTAAATATTTTTTTATCTCTTATTTAGCAATAAATCTACCGAAAAACTATGAGATACCATACTGACTCATATATATATATATATATATATATATATCTTATTCTAATGATTTTGACCGGAAGCATACACAGATGATTTTTAGGGCTTGCTCTTCAATTGGTCAGAATTGATCCTCACGGGTTCAGCTGCTTGTATGTGTTATGGTAAATGATGAAGGCATATATATATATATATATATCTATTGATGAAGATCAAACTACAATTCTCTCCTTAAAGCTTTGATATGATCACACTACTAAAAATCAACGCTGCCCTCTCTCTAGAAATTTCTAGTGTTTCTCTTTCAATCTCTCTTTTCGGAATTCTAAGACATTTCTCAGTGTAAGAACTAGTTATCAGAGTGTAGAGAATAGTGAGTAACGCAAAATTCATCACCTAACCACTTACATATATATAATTAAGGTTCAAGTGGAGTCTTCTCATTTAATTTCACGTTTTAAATTTACAAAGTGTTTCACAATAACTGTAGAAAAGCGTTGTTGTCATATTGATATACCCAATTAATATTTATGTATTTAAATAATTTTTACAGTATTATTCAGCCATGAGAAACGTTTTGACAGCAATAAAGCATTGTTTGACGGTTTGAAAATTTCTATATCTAATGATAATAGTCAACCAAATGGTAAGAAATATGTATATTATATACTATTACTAGCCTCTACTCGATTTTTTTTTTTTTTTTTTTCTAACGGGCAAAACTTTTCATGTATACTATTTCGGGTTGATGCATTTCTCTCTTGATCATTTTTCCTTGTCTAACTTTGATCCCATTTCATCCATAGTTTTTTAGTTTTCCTCCCATAAAACTAGATATACAAAGACGGCAATTACTTCAATCACCCTAAAAATAGTTAAAATATAACGTGTATTATTCCATACTTTTTCCTACAATTTCTTTAACAAATAAACCAAAATCTCATACAACAATCAAAATTTTATGAGCAATATACGATAAAAACAAAAAAGAATTACTTCGGAGGGAAGGACTACTCCTTCCTTTGAGAAAGAAAAAGGGAGTTTTTTTTTTTTTCCTTTGAGGTTAAACTGTAGGAAGAGAGAGGCATTTATTTATATTTCATTTTGATAACTGACTTACTGTACAGAAGGATTAACGAGAGGTAGAAGTGCATACTTTTAAGGAATTTGGATAAGGGGTTATTGAAATTAAAATAGGAGAATCTGCTTATTATTAGAATAAATTAAATGAATTGCAAAATAAAACTCATGAGAGGAAATGGAAGTTCTCAGTTAGTAAATACACATAAAGTACATGAGTAGTTCGCATACGTCCATTAAAATCAAAGTTACTCGCGTCTTACGTACTGTTTGCAAAGCTACGTAATTAAACAAATTACTTTGAGTTTAAACGTACAACAATTGGCTCGTTACGTTCGGATTGTTAAAAGATTAAAAATAAATAAATAAAAACTAACTAACTTTTTATTGAAACTTGTTGGTTGTTGCGTCAGATAAGAAATATAAAATATTAAAAAAATCTCAATAAAATACATGAGACTAAGGTGCAGTTTGGATTCGGCGTCCGCGTTTGCTGAAAGGCGTTTTTCCTTCTTTTTTTTTTTTTTTTTTTTTTTTTTTGCCGCATTGTTTGACTTTGGGAGACAAAAAATACCGTGCATGAACAGTGCGTGCACTGTTTATGTACTATTCACACAATAAAAAATATTAAAAATGGGTCCCACGGTACTATTCACATATTTAAAAATTATTTTGCTACAGTATTTTCAGTTTTCAGTTTCAGCAACAATAAGTTCAATCCAAACGGACCTTAAGAGTCTGTTTAGATACAGCTAAAAACTGAAAACTGAAAAATACTATAGCAAAATAATTTTTAAATGTGTAAATAGTACCATGGAACCCATTTTTAATGAAAAAGTTAATAAAAGTGAAATTTGTGGGTCTGTGAACAGTATACAGTGTGCACTGTTCACAAGAAAAGTCAAAAAAGTCAGCTGGAAAAGCTGAAAAGTAAAAAAAAAAAAAAAAAAAAAAAAAGGGGGGAAAAAACGCAAACGCGTCTGGGAAGCGTAAAACGCGCTTCCCAAACGCACACTAAGAATCGTGTTTAATATATTTAAAATATAAACCTGACAAAACACATATATCAAGTCCGTGTTATTGTTCTTGGTGCCAAAATAATTATGTTTATTATTATTATTATATTAAATAAAATGGGTATCTTCTATATATGCGAATGAAAATATGAAAGATATTTCAATTTTTTTTCACGAAGAACTTATAACTTAATGTGGCTACTAATATAATTAGCAGAATTCAATTAATTCATGAATAAATATTTATCTTGTGAGATTAAATTCAATAAGGACGGGGTGTAAATCCTTTGGTTTACACCAGCCAATAAGGACATATCACATCAGATTTTTACTTAAACTCATTGTAAAATCAATACATCTTAATACACCTAATAACATCTTAACAAACCAAAAAAAATCCTATTTCCCTCCTCAGCTCTTGCGTCTCCAGCCACAATCCTGAAGCCAATCGTGGCCAACTATCTTGAGTCTTGCAAACCTGAGCCTCCAAAATGCCCCGGGAGTCCCTTCAATCTTTTCGAGGTAAATTTTTAGAAATACTATATATCACAATACTGTTCCAGTTTTCCAGTTTTACTCCTTATACATGTGTGTAATGCATTTTCTTTTAATCATATTCTAATGCATGATATCACTATGGTTTAAATTTTGCAGGTCCACACTTGATAATCGAGTAGGAAAAATATTGGCCAAACTTAATAGGAGATAATATAAGTTTTTGGAAAAATCAATGGGATTCCCACGTTACTTGTTCAGAGGATAGGTTCGATGAGTTCAGATATTTCTCTGTGGCATTAAAATTGATGAAAAATGTTGATATTTTAGACTATCTAGATGACACAGGAATCGGGCCTTTGCCCAAGGCACTGTATAGAAGCAGTGAGATCAGTGAAATATGCGTCTTCTTTTTTTTTGGTCGAAATGTTATTAGGTGTATTAGGATGTATTGATTTTACAATGAATTCAAGTAAAACTCTGATGTGGCATGTTCTTATTGGCTGGTGTAAACCCTTTGGTTTACACCCTGTCTTTATTGAATTTAATCTCTTATTTAAATTATCTACACACTAATTTATAAACTTAATGCAGAAAAAATTGTAGTGCATTAATTAATACTCTTTAATTATAAGGCATTGCTTAATTGCACGTTTCTAATGCACCTACTGACCTACCTATATATGCAACCCCAGGTTAAGTCAAGAACCGAGATGTTTCCTTATTTAATTTTTTGGATATTTTCCAAAATGTTTCCTTATTAAGACAACAAGCATTACGTCAGCTTCTTGGTTAAAAAGTTATTTGTCCTCCTAAAGGTGATTACGACATTGATTCATTGTATATGCACCGCTTTTGGTACTTGTTATAAGCATGATTTTAAAAATCGAATTGGCTCTCGAACAATTTTTTTTTAAAATTTTGGGTTCAATCCCTGTTTTTGACCTGTTTTTGGCCGATTTTTTGGTTGTTGATCGGTTATTGACTGGTTTTGGGGCTTTTAACTGGACCGAACGGGCTCCTGGTTCCCAATTGAACCGGTAGGACAGGCCAGTCCGGTCCGATTTTTAAAACAATGGTTATAAGTATTCAAGCCCTTAAGATGCTATAAGAGCTGGTGATTCAGTTTGTTTAAAATATTTTGTCTATTTTAATGTAAGAATTTTTTTTTTTTATTTTATACAATTACTTTTTAAAAATACTTACATTGAATTATTTATTATACACTCTAATTTATTTAAATAATATATATTTTTATTATTTTATTAATATTTAGGGTTTAGGCATTGCTTAATTGCACGTTTCTGATGCACCTACTGACCTACCTATATATGCAACCCCAGGTTAAGTCAAGAACCAAGATGTTTCCTTATTTAATTTTTGGATATTTTCCAAAATGTTTCCTTATTAAGACAACAAGCATTACGTCAGCTTCTTGGTTAAAAAGTTATTTGTCCTCCTAAAGGTGATTACGACATTGATTCATTGCATCTGCACCGCTTTTGGTACTTGTTATAAGCATGGTTTTAAAAACCGAACTAGCTATTGAACAATTTTTTTTAAAATTTTCGGTTCAATCCCTGTTTTTGACCAGTTTTTGGCCGATTTTTCGGTTGTTGACCGGTTATTGACCGGTTTTGAGGCTTTTAACCGGACCGGACGGGCTCCCGGTTCCTAGTTGAACTGGTCGGACAAGCCGGTTCGGTCCGGTTTTTAAAACAGTGGTTATAAGTATTCAAGCCCTTAAGATGCTATAAGAGCTGGTGATTCAGTTTGTTTAAAATATTTTGTCTATTTTAATGTAAGAATTTATTTTTTTTTATTTTATACAATTACTTTTTAAAAATACTTACATTGAATTATCTATTATACACTCTAATTTATTTAAATAATATATTTTTTTATTAATATTTATCTCTTTAATTAATACACATATTTTTCTCATCTTAAAAGTCTCTCTCACTTTCAATTCATACTCCCTCAACTCTCTTCCTCTCTCATATCTCAAACCCAAGACACATTGCAAAAGATTTGGCTGTGGCACTACTAGCAAGGTAGATCCGATAGCAAATTTAGCGACGGCAACGGTTTTTCATGTTGGTTTTTCATGTGGGTTTTCTGTTGGATTTTTCATATGGGTTTTTTGTTGGATTTAGTTTTTATTGATTTTGTTTTGGGTTTAGGATGGGTTTTCCTTGGGTTTAGGTTGATTATGAGTTGGGTTTTGCGATGGGTAGTGTTGGGTTGCGATGGTGCTAGGTTGGTGGTTAGGTGTTTCTCCTCTTCTTCTTCTTCTTCTTCTTTCATTTTTCTTCTTCTGCTGGGTTGTTGTGGTTGTCGGGATAGAGAGGGAATCTGACTGGTGAGAGAGAAAAAAAGAATAAACTATTGTTATACACAGCTATAATAACTGTGTATATTTACATAGTTATTGTAGCAAATGTGTAAACATACACATTTTTACACCCATTGATGTGGGTAGTTTTGGAGGAAAATTGTGTAAATTTTGACACTTTTTATATTTTAGAAGCTTTGGTGTGGAGCATTTTCTAAGTTGTTTTGATTGAGTCAAGCTAATAGCCTTAGCTATTGAGAACAGTTAATTATAGTTATCTTTGTGTCCAAACAATGGCCTTAAGGCAGTTAGCTTGTATGGTAGTCTTTCCTATTTGAATTAGTTAATTTTGTTAAAGAATTAGTTACTTGTATTATATGTAAACAGTGTTAGTTTGGCACTTGGCATGAAACTAATGGTTGTTAGTTGTAGGACAGATTGTGTAAGTATTCTTGTACTCTCATTTTTGTAATGGATTTTTTAGAATTAGTGATTTTAAACCTTTGTGTGCTTTTCATTGGAATTTAGTGTTTTTACAGAGGGGTGTCTAATCACCTACTAAATGTTCTAAGCAACTCTTATTGCTTAACAAACCCAAAATAGTTCAGCCTACGCACATTCCCTACACCAGTTTGGTATCAGAGCTTGAGATCCTTAGGATTCAAGTTCCTTTGCATTTTTTTTCTTCATCCCAGTTCCAAGAACCCATCAAGATATATTCAATCTTGATTGTTAATTCTGACCCTAAACATCTTCCTTTTTTTAACCACAGCCTTCAATTGCATTAGCAATTAGTTTGCAACAGCAATAAGTCATGGATAGTGAGAAGGGAAGAAAGGATAAGGGAAAGAAGTCTATTGTTTCTGCAGTAGATAGGGAAGACATTGTAACCAATGAATTGGGGGATCAAGGGGATCAAAGGGGTCAACCTGATATGGCAGCTGAGATAGCTTTGTTGAGGAGGCAATTAAATGCCTTGATTGAGCATTTGGGAAGAGATAGGGTGTTTCTCTTAATATTATGACTTTCGTACTTGAAATTTTTTTTGTCAATCGTTAACTCTTTGGAATCGCGGCATATTTTGTCTTATACCAGAGATGGTGCTGAGGGCGGATAGGTCCCACCCTGTACGGCCATCTTCTTCTTCATCTTCTTCTACTAACTGCTGCCATCTGCTTTACATTTGTTTAAGGTGCTTTTTATGTTTTGTTCTAATTAGTAACACTGTGGGTTACGTTTGTTGCATGATTGCTGTCTTCCTAATCCATACGAAACCAAAGGTGGCAGGAATTTTAGGATGGATAGGATCTGGTGAGTGGTGCCAGATGTTGCTTTGGGATTCATGGTACTATTGGTCCTAACGTTAATCATTAAGTCTCTAGCTTGAAACATTGTTGCAAATAACAGTCTCTCCCTTAGTTATAAACCAGTTAGTTAGTTTGTTACAGAGCTTGGAGTAATGCTCTGTTTTAGAGTTGTATATATATAGCTCAGTTGGTAATTATAAACTTACTCGATTCATTTGTATCATTTTCTTGTGAATAAGAATTGTAGTTTTCTCTCTCTCTCTCTCTCTGCTCTTGTTATTTTACATGGTATTAGAGCCTGTTTTCCCTCATTTTCTTTCTTGCCAAACAGAAATTTACTCTTGATTTTTCGTTATTTTCTTGTTCTCTCATGGCTTCAGACTCATCAAGTGCACCTTCTTCTTCCACTACACCAACTGGAAGTGCAGCTATGGCGGATGAGTATGCCAATAACCCCTTTTTCTTACCAGCGAATGAAAATCCTGGTTTGATTCTTACTTCTCAGCCTCTCAATGGTCCTGAGAACTACATGACCTGGGCGAGATCTGTGTTTCTGGCTCTGAGCTCCAGAAACAAGTTTGGTTTTGTCAATGGTTCAATTTCAGAACCAGACCCAACCTCGCCATTATTCAATTCCTGGAATAGGTGCAACACTACGATCTTATCATGGCTGACCAATTCACTCAGTCTTGATCTTAAGGCTAGTGTTATGTACATTAATTCAGCAAGGGATTTGTGGATTGATCTCAAGAATAGGTTATCTCAGGACAACACTCCAAGGCTATTTGAGCTTCAAAAGGAAATAGCACATTTAGTTCAAGGATCGTTGTCAGTGAGCTCTTACTTCACCAAATTCAAGACTCTATGGGATGAGTTTGTGAATAATCAACCCTTCACAGTGTGCAATTGTGCCTGTGTTTGTGGTTCTAGGTCATCTCAGCTGGGTGCACAGCATAAAGAGCATGTTTTCCGTTTTCTGATGGGCTTGAATGACTGCTATGGAACCTTGATTGGGCAAATCTTGCTTATTGAGCCTTTTCCTCCTCTCAGCAAGGTGTGCTCATTGGTTTTACAAGAAGAGAAAAGGAGAAACATAGGCAACACTGTTAATGTGGTTCAGCAATTGGATCCTATTGCCATGTATGTAAATGGTGGTAAGTCATTTCAAGGTAATGCTCGGAACAATGGAGGCAAAGGAGGTAACTTCAAGAAGGAAAGACCAGTTTGCACCTACTGTGGCTTCACTGGTCACATAGCAAACAAATGCTACAAACTTCATGGATACCCTCCCAGGTATAAGCCAAAAGGTGGAAATAAGGCCATGGCTAATCAAATTACAGGGAGTTTTGGGTTTGATGGTCTTTCCAATGTCCAGTCCTGTGATACTAATCAGTTCAACATTGGTCTTCAACAACCAACTTTGAACAAGACTTCCTTTGGTGTTCCACAACAGAATTTTGGAGGTTTTCCTGGTAGTTTTGGTCTTCAGAATTGCCAACAGACTATTCAGCCTCAATGTCCAATATCTCAGGTTCAATGTGAACAACTTCTCAACTTTCTAAAGGTTCATAATGCATCCAGTTCTGGTTTTGGTGCTCCAAATGGCATGGTTACTCAGATTGCTTCACAGGTTGCTTCAGTGATGGCACCTGCTCTTCCTACAACCACTTCATCTCCCTTTGCTGCTTCTGCTTCATCATCTTCTTCTAACTTCTCAGGTAATCCCTTTTGGATTGCCCCCAATATGTCTCATTCTATCTTTTCAGCCCATGTTGTTGATAAACATTGTTTTAAGTCTAATTCTTGGATTCTTGACATTGGTGCTACTGATCACATGGTGCACTCAGTGTCACAATTAACCACAATTACTTCTATTGTCCATTCTTGTGTCTATTTGCCAAATGGGGAAAAGGTTGTAGTTACTCACATTGGCACAGTGCAAATTTCACCTACTCTCACCCTCACTGATGTATTGTGTGTTCCATCTTTTCATTTCAACCTCATTTCAGTTAGCAAACTCACTAAGCATAAATTTTGTTGCCTCATATTTCTTGGTGATTGGTGTTTCATCCAGGACCTTGCTCAATGGAGCATGATTGGTTTGGGTAAGCAAAGCAATGGTCTATACCTGCTTCAAGCTTCTGTTCCACCATCAAGATCAGCAGCTCTTGCCAGTAATGTCAGTCACATTTCTTCTTCAGACTTGTGGCATTCTAGATTAGGACACCTTTCTTTGTCAAAACTTCAATTGTTGAAGCATTTTGTAGATATTGATGTTCCAAATAAGGCAGTTTGCTGTGATGTATGTCATTTTTCAAAACAAAAGAAGCTTACTTTCCATTCTAGTTCTCATGTAACCACTAAGCCTTTTGAATTGATCCATTGTGACCTATGAGGTCCTTTTCCTGTCAGTACTATTAATGGTTACAAATATTTTTTGACTATTGTGGATGACTTTACTAGGTGCACATGGGTTTACCTACTTAAACAAAAATCTGACACTCAATTTTTGTTTCCTAAATTTGCTTCAATGGTTTCAACTCAATTTGATAGCAAGATTAAAACCATTAGAAGTGACAATGGGACTGAGTTCTTCCTGAAAGATTTTTTCCATTCTAATGGCATTTTGTATCAACTTTCCTGTGTTGATACTCCTCAGCAGAATGGTATTGCTGAAAGGAAGCATCAGCACATCCTCAATGTTGCAAGAGCTTTAAAATTTCAGTCTCATATTCCTTTATGTTTTTGGGGTGACTGCATCTTAACTGCTATACATCTCATCAACAGAATTCCTTCAAAAACTTTAGGTAATAAGAGTCCTTATGTGCTTTTCAATTCTACTCCATTTTATCACAATTTGAAGAGCTTTGGCTGCTTATGTTTCATTTCCACCTTATCTCATAATAGGCACAAGTTTGCACCTAGGGCTAGAAAATGTGTGTTTCTTGGTTATCCCCATGGCATTAAAGGTTACAAGGTTCTTGATATTCTATCCAATTCAGTTTATATTTCAAGAGCCATTTTCTTTTATGAAAACATTTTTCCCTATGCTGATTGCTCTCAGCCTTCTGCTTCTTATTTGGATGATTTTGTTTTTCCCCATTCTACCTTAGATTCTGCAGATTCACTCATTGTTCCCTGCTCTTCCTCCATTCCTCATCTCACTTCAGCTATCCCTACCTCTAATTCCACTTCTAATCATGTTTCTGTCTCTACTGAACCTAATTCTGCAGAACTTGTTTATGCAGAACCTGTCATTCCTACTATTCCTTAGTCTTGTGGTTCCATTATTCCTATTAGAAGGTCCACTAGGTCCCATAAACCTCCTTCATACCTATCTGATTACTCTTGCAATTCTGTCAGTACCAAACCCAGTCCAGGTTTGCCCTATGCTCTTTCGGATCATGTGAGTTACTCACATCTTGGACCTAAGTTTCATTCTTTTGTCATGGCTGCCTCTTCCACTCCATCAGAGCCTGTTTCATTTCAGCAGGCAGTCCACTTTCCTGAGTGGAGGGCTGCCATGGATAAGGAAATTGAGGCATTAGAAGTGAATGATACTTGGACCTTAACCTCTTTGCCTCCTGGTAAGTCAGCCATTGGTTGCAAATGGGTCTACAGAGTTAAATACTTACCTGATGGTACCATTGAGAGGTATAAAGCCAGGCTTGTTGCCAAGGGCTTCACTCAAAAACTTGGGCTGGACTATTCAGAAACTTTCTCTCCAGTTGTCAAATCAGTCTCAATTAGGATTGTTTTGTCATTGGCTGCTGTGAATGGGTGGTTTCTTCATCAGTTGGATGTCAATAATGCTTTTCTTCATGGGGAGTTGCTTGAGGATGTTTACATGTGCTTACCACCCGGATTTCACAGCAAGGGGAAGCATAATTTTGTTTGTAAATTGAATAAGAGTCTCTATGGTCTCAAACAAGCATCCAGACAATGGTTTGAGAAATTCTCTGCAACTATTCTACAAATGGGTTTTGTTCAATCCAAATCTGACTACTCTTTGTTCACTCACACACAAGGAGCTTCATGCACAGCCTTATTGGTATATGTTGATGATATACTTTTGACAGGAAACAACATTGATTGTGTCAACAATTTGAAGAAAGTTCTTGATGCTAAGTTTGGTTTGAAGGACTTAGGCTCATTGAGGTATTTTCTGGGATTAGAAGTGGCTAGGACTGATGAAGGGATCAGTCTCAATCAGAGAAAATATGCTTTGGAAATTCTCAAGGACACTGGTTTCATTGGCAGCAAACCTGTCAAGTTTCCCATGGAACAAAACTTGAAGTTATCAAAGTATGAAGGCAAGCTATTGGAGGAACCAAGGCAGTATAGAAGGTTGATTGGAAGACTTTTGTACCTTACCTTGACAAGACCTGACTTGACTTATGCAGTGCATAGGCTCAGTCAGTTTGTCTCTCAGCCAAGGGAACCACACTTGAAGGCAGTTCATAGAGTACTTCAATTTATTAAAGGGTCACCGGGAAAGGGTATATTCTTCCCAAGCAACACAATATTACACATCAAGGCCTTCTGTGATGCGAATTGGGCTGGATGCCCAGATACAAGAAGGTCCCTCACTGGTTATGCAGTGTATTTGGGAGACTCCTTAATTTCTTGGAGATCAAAGAAACAAGGAGTTGTGTCCAGGTCATCAGCTGAGGCAGAGTATAGAGCTATGGCAAGTGTGGCCTGTGAAATTACTTGGGTTTTGCAATTGTTGAAGGACTTAAAGATTGAACATTCCAGACCAGCTATGATGTTCTGTGATAATCAAGCTGCACTGTACATAGCAGCAAATCCGGTCTTCCACGAAAGAACCAAGCACATAGAAGTTGACTGTCACTTGGTGAGAGATAAAATTTTGGAGGGAATGATTAAAACCTTCCATGTTAATACAAATTCACAGATTGCAGACAGATTCACCAAAGCTTTGGGTGTTTCATCTTTTGCAAGATTATCAGAGAAGCTAGGACTGAAAGATATTTTTCAGCCTAAATTGACAAAGGAGAAATCTGAGCAATTGCAGGTAGCTTCCTTAGTTCAAGTCTCAGAGCCTAATACTCTAGACTTGAGGGGGAGTGTTGAAGACAAAAGCATCACAAACGGCAGAAGTTGCAGCGACAAAAACGACAGAAATGAAGGAAGGCAGAAGTGTGAAACGACAGAGGAAAGAAGAGACTCAAAACGAGGCGTTTTGATTAATGAAACCACACAGACGGCATGTGTGGAAGAGCCCAGAAATTAGTTAAAATGATGGCCAGCTATCAAGTTGTCTCGTCTACGTGACCGTCTAACTTTTTAGGTGTAATTATTTTTTGCTATGTGAGCGAGTCTATTAACAGAGAGGATACTTTTGCTAATGGAGATAAATTTTAAGACGTAAAATTTAAGTTTTTAAGTTTCAAGGTGTAAAATTTAAATAACTCTAAATTTGTGTACTTGAAATATACAATTTATGATTTTGTCTTTGTATGTGGACTCTAATTTACCAATAAGCCCTACATGTGATAAATATAATTTGCCTTCTTCTATTGATGACTAACTTTATTGGGGGGGGGGGGGGGGGGGGAGTTACATTTGATCTTTTTTTTTTTTTTATGATGTTACATCATTCCTTTTTTTCTTTTTCTTTTTTTTAAGAAATATTTTGACAAATCAATCTTTGAAATACATTGTTTTGTTATACTCCTCATACTTACAAATATCAAGATAATTGAAAATTAATAACTATTTCATCATAAAAAGTTTAAATTTCAAGTATTTTTAATTTAAAAATTATATGTAAAAATTGAGTTTAAGAGTGTAAAATTCAAATTTTAAAAATTTAAAAAGTAAAATTCAAGTACCCCAAACTTTAACGGTATACTTTATAATTTGGTGAACCTATACCATTGGTCTCTGAAATTTATCTTGTGAGTGCAATTGGTCCCTCAAGTTTCAAGTGCATGTTATTAGTCCCTCAAGTTTAAAAAATAAATATTATTAGTCTTTTTGTAAATATTATATTAATGTTATTACTTATATGGCTTACAGAATAATGATATAACATATTTTTAACTAACGTGACATTTTTTATTAAAAAATTTCAATAGTGAATTTACACATCCATAACCTCACAGCTCGATCAAATAATTAATACCCTAATCAAAGCAAATCAAATCTAAATTTCCGCATTCTCAAAAAAAAAACAAAACAAAACAAAAAAAAAATCTAAATTTCCGAATCTACAATCAATAACAATAATACCTATTGTGGGGCCAAATAATTCTACGGCCCAGCCCACTTCATTCCTGGGCCGAAAGCCCGAGCCGAGGAGGCACCTAAGTCCGAGGACAACCCCATCATCGGACGTCCGAGAACTTGAGGGACAAGCTCATGACAAGCAGTCACCTTCACATTAAATGTACATGACTACCGCCCAGGCCGCATTAATGAGGGAAGGACCCCGCACCAGCGTTGCCTCGGTCGCCGCGACTCCCAAAGAGACAGAGAAGGCGGCTGATGGGACAAGCACCTGAGTAAGGTCCAAATCGCTCAACAAGTGTAGGGCTAGGATTGGTTGGGTAAAGGATATATAATGTAAGGGAATCCCTTCAGATGAAAGGAGGATGAAGGGGGATGAAGGGGTAAGGATGAGAGAGAAAGAGGAAAAAGGGAAGAAAAGCCTCCTCGGTCATGGGCCGAGGAGCCTCCCGCAGTTGTAAATTGTTCCAAGTGTTTTTCAATAAAAGAATAAAGGAGTTCACGCCTCGTGAACGCCGGCCTGCGCCTAGACCTTCAATCCACTCTCTACAAATTCATTGTTCAGGGTTCGTTGGGCCTTTGACCCATATCCTTTGGGCTCGGGGCACCGAAATCCAGACCCTACAATTGGCGCCGTCTGTGGGGAGGATTAGTGCGCCGGCCGGCGCAACAGGCGACTGTTCTAAATAGATATTCTACGGAAGACTGGTGGTGATGCAAAAAAAAAGAAGAAGAACTACCAAACAAACACTGTAGAAAGATAAAAGCTCGAGACAGAAGATTCAAAAAAAAAAACTTGATATTATTTCATAAATTTTTTTTTTTTTTACAAATTACAATCAGAGGCTCAGGCAGGCTTGTTTTACAACTGTTCCTACCAGCTAGTCCTACAATCAGAGGCCCAGGCGGGCCCGTCCTAAAACTAGCTAGAGGGAAGTGTCAACTCGTACCCTTACTAGCATCAAGAGAATGGGAGAACTTGACAGTAAGCGGACGGACCAAGGCTCTGCATGGTCCTCGGACTCAGGCCTATGGGGAAACTAACCACTCCAGAAGGCCAAGTGTTAGACAGAACCAAGGCTCTGCATGGTCCTCGGACTCAGGCCTATGGGGAAACTAACCACTCCAGAAGACAAAGTGTTAGACAGAACCAAGGCTCTGCATGGTCCTCGGACTCAGGCCTATGGGGAACCTAACTACTTCAAAGACAAAGTGTTAGACAGAACCAAGGCTCTGCATGGTCCTCGGACTCAGGCCTATGGGGAAACTAACCACTCCAGAAGGCCAAGTGTTAGACAGAACCAAGGCTCTGCATGGTCCTCGGACTCAGGCCTATGGGGAAACTAACCACTCCAGAAGGCCAAGTGTTAGACAGAACCAAGGCTCTGCATGGTCCTCGGACTCAGGCCTATGGGGAAACTAACCACTCCAGAAGGCCAAGTGTTAGACAGAACCAAGGCTCTGCATGGTCCTCGGACTCAGGCCTATGGGGAAACTAACCACTCCAGAAGGCCAAGTGTTAGACAGAACCAAGGCTCTGCATGGCCCTCGGACTCAGGCCTATGGGGAAACTAACCACTCCAGAAGGCCAAGTGTTAGACAGAACCAAGGCTCTGCATGGTCCTCGGACTCAGGCCTATGGGGAAACTAACCACTCCAAAAGGCCAAGTGTTAGACAGAACCAAAGCTCTGCATGGTCCTCGGACTCAGGCCTATGGGGAAACTAACCACTCCAGAAGGCCAAGTGTTAGACAGAACCAAGGCTCTGCATGGTCCTCGGACTCAGGCCTATGGGGAAACTACCCACTCCAGAAGACAAAGTGTTAGACAGAACCAAGGCTCTGCATGGTCCTCGGACTCAGGCCTATGGGGAAACTAACTACTTCAAAGACAAAGTGTTAGACAGAACCAAGGCTCTGCATGGTCCTCGGACTCAGGCCTATGGGGAAACTAACCACTCTAGAAGGCCAAGTGTTAGACAGAACCAAGGCTCTGCATGGTCCTCGGACTCAGGCATATGGGGAAACTAACTACTTCAGATGATCCTAAGTGTTAGGCAGAACCAAGGCTCTGCATAGCCCTCGGACTCAGGCTCACGGGGAAACTAACCACCTTAGATGATCCTAAGAGTTAGACAGAACCAAGGCACTGCATGGTCCCAGGACTCAGGCCTATGGGGAAACTAACTCCTTCAGAGGATTCCAGGTGTTAGACAGAACCAAAAGCACTGTATGATCCCAGGACTCAGACCTATGGGGAAACTAACTCCTTCAGAGGATTCTAAGTGTTAGACAGAACCAAAAGCACTGCATGGTCCTCGGACTCAAGCCTGTGGGGAAGCCAACTACTTTAAGGGGATCCTAAGTGTCTACTCAAAGAATTTTCTACCTGGCCCTTAGGGAACGATGGGTCCACCCGAGCATACATGCCCCCGCTATGATTTGATGCCGCGATTGGCCGAGATGCAATTGAAGTTAAAATCATACAAGTAAAGAAAAAACGGATAGCGAGCAAGTAAGAAAACAACCACAGCCAGCAGTAAAAGAAACAAAACTCGTATTTCATTAGACCCATAAAGATTACATGATGACTACCACATTACAATCTAAAAAAGAAAGAAAGATGCAAAATACAAGAGAGGCGACGGCGTTGAGGGGCCTGTCCTGCCCACTTATTTTCCTCCCTCGACAGGGGGCTGGACCATAGCAGTTTCAGGGCCTTCTGAGCTTTGGCCAGAAGGGACAGCCTGCGAAGGCGTGGTAGGTATAGCTGCCTCCTCAGCAGCAGGAACTTCAACTTCAGAGGTAGACTTCACAACCTCCTGGGGCGCCTCCTCAATGGATCCCTCACCTAATTCTGCTACCTTGGGAGGGTCACTTCCTTGGATGAGCTCACCCACGGGCTCAGCAGTAGAGGTGTCCTCACCCGTAGCAACAATGGCTTCCTCTGCAGCCTCTCCGGCCTCAGCGCCATCTGGAGTTGCCTCACGGATGGCAGGAGGGTAGTACACACTTTCCTCCTTCCACAAGTCAGATGAGGCCTCGACCCCGGCCTGTCTGAGAGCCTCCCTCCAAACCTCAGCAGAGTAGCGCCTGCATAACCCGGGGACTTGAGCCTTAAAGGCTGCTTCTGTCTCAGCCATCCCCGTGGCATAGGCCTCCTCCTCGGCTTCCTGCCTAGTGGCCAGGGCGTCTTCTCTACCGTGGTCAGCCTCAAACTTGGCCCTAACGGCCTCGTCCCTGGCCTCCTCTGCCACCCTCTTGGCTTCCTCTGCAGCAGCCACCTTCTTTGGCAGATCAGCAAGCAGCTCCTTTGCAGTCTTCAGCTGCTGCTCTGCCTCAGCCAGGCGCTTTGAGTAATCTTCAGCCTACTTCTAGAAGCCGGCGAGGCCTGACAGGGCGGTATCCCGAGCACTGGTCATCGCACTCAGCTCCTCCCGGGCCTTGGCAAGATCAGCCTCAGAGTTTTTAAGGACCCGTGTGGCCTCTAGGCGTTTCTCACGCTCCACGTCCATGGCTTTCCCCTGGTCATGGACCACGTCCTCCAACCTATAAGTGGCCTGAATGGCTTGCCCAACAAGACGAGTACACGGTTAGCCGAGCCCAGAAAAAGGGAAGAGAAAACTAAAAATGGAAACGTCATAAGTGTTGAGGGACTTACCATTCCCAAATACTGCTTGAGGCAGAGGAAGACCTCCCTGCTCCTCATAGTTCCCAGCTCCGCCATGTCAGCTGGGAGTAGCAGGCACCTTTCCAGCGCGTCGGCCACGTACGCGCCTTCGCCTTCCTTGAAATCCCTGAGGGAGGAGTCTTCCCTCAACGGCCCCCCATGGAGCATCGGGGCAGGAAGCCAGGCCTGGGGCTCGGGCTGGGCGTCGACCTGTTTGTCCCAACCTCGGGAGCCTATCCTCAGCTGTTTGGATGGCCGCCGATTATCATCCTCCTCCCATGGGGACCCGGACTTTTCCTCAGCCGGCCTTTTGCCCTTATCCTTTTTCTGCTTGGGATCGGAGGGCTCGTGCCTAGAAGGCAGACTCGTCTTCGGTGGAGAAGGAGAAGGCCTTGACTGGGTAGGGGCCGACCTGTCCTGGGCAGAGCGAGTCTTGGGTGGAGGAGGAGGAAGCTCTGACTTAGATTTCCCCGGTCGGCCTTCGATCAGGTCCGACAGGCTAGGTTGGGGCCTCTTCTTGTAACCCATCTCGCGCCGAGGAGGGGACTTAGGCGTTTGGAAATCCGCTTCTGACAGACAAGGGTCACCCAGATCTTTTGGAGGGTCCTCGGATTGATGGACTTGCTCGAACACGTCAAACTCGTCCTCGGCAGGACCAAAGTCAGCAACTTCCTCTTCCCTCTCTAGGCCTTCTTCGGCAGCCTTTGAGGATCTAAGGGAGGAGGAGGGACCCGCAGGTGCTACGCCTTCTGATGTAGAGGGCACCTCGGGGAACCGGAACCCGTCCTCGGTCACGGTTATTTTTCGAAACCGAGGATCCTTTGCTCTGATCACGTACTTCGGCGCCGCAAATGACTTGTGAGTCGGGTCGTATTTCAAGATCTGGTGAGCGGCCCTAACCTGATTGTCAGCCTTGTTCACGAAAACCTCTGCCCTCAGCGCCTTTTGCAAGTCTTCCAGGTTGATCAGGCCGAAGTGGCGCGTGAAGGCGTGCGGATCTGCAAGAGGAAACACATTCACATTAGAAACCAGACGGTGCAAAAAGAGGTGGACGAAGTAAAGGATGGAACTGATTAGGGTCCTAGAACCCTCTCCCCATATTCTCATTGCCCCACCTGGGGTCCCCTCTGTCGTCGGACAGTGAAGGCCATCGTGCCACTCTCCAGACACGATGAGGAAGTCCTTGTTCAACCCCTTGCTGGACTCAGGGAGGCACTGAATGAGCCGGACCCTGTCATCCCTGGTCTTCAGATAGTAAGTTTCGCCCTTCAGACACTGGAGGTTATAACACCAATTGACGTCATGGTGGGTCAATCTCAGTCCCATCTTCTCGTTTAGGGCATCCACACAGCCCAGAATCCTAAAGACGTTGATGGCGCACTAGGTGGGGGCTAGCCGAAAGTGCGTCAGGTAGTCCCTCATCACCGGCCCCATGGGTATCCTCATGCCGCCCTCAACGAAGGCAACGATGGGAATCACCACCTCACCCTCCTGCCTCCGAAAGCGCCACTCGCCCTCCGCACAATACCTCAAGCCCACATTGGCCGGTATCTTATAATCGGCGATGAATTTCTCCATCGCCTCCTCAGTGAAGACATACTTCTTAAATCTACCCATCCCGAATGGTGCCTAAGTGAACTAAGAGAGAGCAAATGAAAGAAAAGGAAGAAATGGAGAAGGAGAAAGTTCAAAGAGAGATAGAGTGACTTACAGAAATGTGTAGAAGCTCCTCGGACAGACTTTTTATGCTGGAGATGTAGACTCTTGGGTGCGAGTGAACAGAGGAACCGGCTTTTCAAATGGGTATTTATACCCCCAAATCAAGGAACCGTGCGGGTTTTCCCACCCCTAACTGCTAGGCGAATCCCCACCGTTGGATTGTCATCCTCCCGTTGAACGTGGGGAGCACAGAGCCGTCTGAATTTAATGAAGGGCACGTCGCGCCCTTCGAGGCGTCAGTAATGCTTCTGGGGCAGACAAAAAGACTCTAGTACCCACAGAGGGCCAAACTCGATGGGACGCGCCGCATGCCCGAGGACATCAAAATCCTCCTTTCCGCCCGAGGCTGCGGACAGCAAAATTTTGAGGGGCTATTGTGGGGCCAAATAATTCTACGGCCTAGCCCACTTCATTCCTGGGCCGAAGGCCCGAGCCGAGGAGGCACCTAAGTCCGAGGACGACCCCATCATCGGACGTCCGAGAACTTGAGGGACAAGCTCATGACAAGCAGTCACCTTCACATTAAATGTACCTGACTACCGCCCTGACCGCATTAATGAGGGAAGGACCCCGCACCAGCGTTGCCTCGATCGCCGCGACTCCCAAAGAGACAGAGAAGGCGGCTGATGGGACAAGCACCTGAGTAAGGTCCAAATCGCTCAACAAGTGTAGGGCTAGAATTGGTTGGGTAAAGGATATATAATGTAAGGGAATCCCTTCAGATGAAGGGAGGATGAAAGAGGA
Organism: Quercus ilex subsp. ballota; assembly: GCA_032727855.1. Classification (NCBI taxonomy): domain Eukaryota; kingdom Viridiplantae; phylum Streptophyta; class Magnoliopsida; order Fagales; family Fagaceae; genus Quercus; species Quercus ilex. The sequence goes on along the minus strand of CM064917.1, from coordinate 51,728,788 downwards.
TGAAGGGGGATGAAGGGGGAAGGATGAGAGAGAAAGAGGAAAAAGGGAAGAAAAGCCTCCTCGGTCATGGGCCGAGGAGCCTCCCGCAGTTGTAAATTGTTCCAAGTGTTTTTCAATAAAAGAATAAAGGAGTTCACGCCTCGTAAACGCTGGCCAGCGCCTAGACCTTCGATCCACTCTCTATAAATTCATTGTTCAGGGTTCGTTGGGCCTTTGACCCATATCCTTTGGGCTCGGGGCACCGAAATCCAGACCCTACAATAAATTTTTGAATTACTTTTTTGTAATTAATGAAATATCAGTTTGTAAGTTTATAGTAAAATAATTTGTGATAACCCTAGCCCCATGTATTAAATAAAGTACACAATCATTTAAAAGAATTATAATTTATAAAATTTTGGGTGTTTCACAATAGAGATTGACTTTTTTTCAAGGAGGTAGAAAATTTTTGTGGTGGGGGCCCAAGGCCTAGACAGGCCTGGGCCTAAGTTGCTTAGGCCTTGGGCTGACGATGAATTACAATCTATACTATAATCTCCGCGCTCTAATTGATTCTTCTGTGGGTACTACTAGTTTTATATATTTTGTTTTGGAAGGTATTGAAGTTTTACTTGTTCTGATGCCAGCAATGGGACATGTGAAAGAGGATTTATATCCAACACTGATCATAAGACACTGGAGTCTTACTCAAGTTCAGCACGAAATCTACTAATTTGCTTATCTAGGTACGGAAAGTCTAGTAGAATATCAGCCAGTGAAGGATGCCTTCTCTAAGAACCTAGTAAAGCACTGCAAACCTTTGAATTAGATATGTTCAGATGGTTTGGGTGTCAATGGTCTTACCGTCACTGACTTGTCAATGATCATGGTTTTTTTAGTTCTGATATGGATAGCATAAGCTAATCATGAGCAGAATCATCACTTTCAAATGGTTCTGTGAAACCCAATTTAGCAACAGCAAACATGCTGGATGAAGGAACAGCTAAAGAAATTAAGTTCCAGGGACGGAACTAGGATTTGAATTTGGGGGGCAAGCATAACCGAAAAAATGTTTCGCAAGTGTTGATTTTAGCAGACCAAAAAATGCATACACATCATACTAACATATTTGTGGATGTATTCTAATATTAATTTTTAGGAATTTATTCTATGTAACGATTCAAATTATTTCCTGACATGCAAAGTCAAGAATCTTTAACCCATATAAAAATTAATATTTTTTTATTTTCTCTTCGATATTTATTTCTTGAGTTTAAATTTTTAAATTTAAAAAAAAATAACCCACAAGCCACAACAATATTGTTATTAATAATTTATTGACACAATAAAGTTACAACAAAATTAATGGATATAAGGTAGAATACTACTACATTCATTTCAAGATAACTTTATGTATATAAGGTAGTACATACTATAAGATCAAAAAAAAAAAAAAAAAACAATTAAGTGCACATGGCTTTATATTGGCCACAAGAACCACAATGAGTTGTAGCCATCTTTGCCACAATCTCCAAGGTGCCTTTGTCAATCACCATTTTGCAAAATAGAGAGAAGGCATACACTAAAGAGTAAAGTCTGAACGTTGTGGAGTTAGGAAAAAAAAAATAGAAGAAGAAGAAAGCAGCAGAGATGCAGCCGGCCAGAGAAGAAGATGCTGGTGGTGGTGCAGCACTAAAGGATTGTTTTGCTAAGGATTTGTCATTTGTACTTAACTTATTGGTATTTTTTTTCTATACTGGATTTGTGATTGGCTAAAGGTTATTTTAATTATCCAAGTTTATGAATTGTTTTGTTGGTTTGTCTAATGGATTTTCTTGATATATTTGGGGCAACACAGCAAAGGGATGGTTTAATTATAAACATTTTGGGAAATTTCATGGGTCAATTTGTAAAAATATTTGGGGAGGGGGGCAAGTATATACAATTTAGGGTCAAAAGTTAGAATTTTTGTATAGTTTATGCATACTACTAGTTAATTTTTCAAAATCTGAGGGGGGCATGGCCCCCCTCAGCCCAAGTGTAGTTCCGTCCCTAAAATTTACAGTAACCCAAATTCTAGTGTAGTCTAGAACTAGCATTTAGTTTCAAGGAAAATACTGAAAGACAAACAACGCAAGCGCATGACTTCCAAACACTCTAAAATAAGATAGAATTGTCATCATGGGCAAAACTAGAATTTTATGAATGAAGGCCAAAGTAATACCTAATATAAAATTGAACCAATTTAACAGTGTCATACAAAAAATAAGAAGAGTTTGTGGGGGCTAACCTTATTTATTTTGAAAATTTTGGGTAAATTTAGGGGTAAAAATCTAATATTTGAGAAGTTTGGAAGAGGCAATCATAGATCTTTTGAAAATTTTAGGAAAAAATTTAGGGATAATTTTCTAATACTGGAAAAGTTTGGGGGAACACAGCCCCGCACCCTTATAAGTGGTTCCACCCTGATTATCATATAAAAGATTATATATGTACATAATGAAAGCAGAGATCAAGAAGAAATTGCTTTTTTGATACAGTAGAAGGCCAAAGCAGGAGACCCACCACATAATGAAGTGAAAGGAAATATGTCAAGCAATAATATATTTTACTTGATTCAATTCTTCATTGCAGCATGCAGCATGCAGCATTTTAAGAGTACCAAAACAGTAGACACATTTTGCGTCACTATTCCTGCATTTGTGAAGGACTACCTCTTCCAATAAAAGTTTTAGTGACTTTCAACAATGAAGATCAGTTCCAACACTAAAATATTTAACAAATTATTATGCTGCAATTTGATTATTATTGAAACGATCAATAATATGAAGTAGTCTGAATGTGCAGCGTAATACCTCAAATGGTGTGGATTGTATTGAATTTGATTGTATGGATATGTGCTGTGTAGTGTTGAGTGAGTCCCATATCAATTGTACTAAATCAATATAGGCATGTTGGGTTATAACGTGGATGTGTGACTAACATTTTCCCAAATTGTGACACATGTTGCCTAGACAATGCTAAAGTTTTAGTTTAGCAATTTCTTTTTTCAAATAGCACTACAAACCAACGCGACATGAATAGTTTGGTAAAAAGAAATTAAGAAAGAAAACCTGAACACCAATGTCAACATTCTTTAAGAACATGGTTAAAATAAGCAAACTATATCTATAACTGTAATAGCTCGATGGTATGGCTTTGTATGTTGATTTGGATTGCAAAAGTGTAGCGCATGCATGTGTTGTTCCATATTGGAAATCTAGAGGGGCTGAGCTATGTTGGACATGTACATGCCTCCCCTCCCTCCCCCCAAATTTTAATTTTCTTCTACTGGTCTGTTTGGTTGAGGGATTAGAAAAGGAGAGAGATGAAAAAAAAATTTATTTGGTTAAGTAAAAAACTAGGAAGATAAAAAATATTATAGTTTGTATAAATTTACTCTCATGCCCTTAGTACATACAAAAAAAAAAAAAAAAAAAATTAATTACTACAAACTAACACAACTAATAAAATATCTCGCAAAATGTGTGCACTATACACCTGATAAAAGGGGAAAGAAAAAAAAAGAAAAAAAAAAAGAGATGTAGTAGTGTCGTAAGTTTGTAACATCTCAAAAAGAAAAAAAGAAGCAACATTAATAAATAAGGGGGAGTTGGATGGGTAATTTCACATCAAACTCACTCTTTCTGCACTTTTCTCTCTAGTTTTCTTCCCAAATTAGAGAGAAAAATTCCTATTCTCAAATGGTGGACAAACACCCTCCTCTCAACTTTTCTCTCCTATTTTCCCTCCCACTCCATCATTTCACCCCAACCAAACAAGCTATGGCCCCTTTAGAAAAATATGACTGGCTCACCTTAATTATTTCTAGGATCTCTGCTTAGTCCAATAGATAACAACCCAAAGTCCTCAAAAAAAATACTAGCTAGCTCTCCGAAGTCCAAATGATTTGTAGATCCAATAGACAGTAACACATACTCTGGAAATAGCATCTTTTACCACCTATTTTCAAACAAAAATTTACTTTTTTCCAATCCTTTCTCAATCTCAAGAAGCCACCCATGGGATTCTCAAAGAAAAAAGAAGCTACTACTGCTACTTTTTCTCCCTGCTCATGCCATCCCACACTGCCCCATGTTTCTTTCCTCTCATTGTTGATTGCTCAACAAGGGTATGAACCAAATAAACTCCTTTCATCTAAAAACATTTTGTCCATATTTGCTTCCAATTCCAGCTTCTCCTTGCTAAATTGAATCTACAAGAGTGGGATTTTTTTCTACCTCTGCCATCTATCATCACCATTTTTTTTTTTTTTTTTTGCCATTATTCTTATTTTGTTTAATTTTTTGTTTTGGCCTTCAAGAAAGTAATTGCGTCTCAGCATTTCAGGCTTGCATATTTCTTCAACACCATATGGCCATTTAGATTTGTGTTCTTCTATGTACATACATACATACATACATACGTGTATATATATATATATAATGGTCATTTAGTTTTATGAATATGCTTTGTTTATTAAGAATAGGTTGTTCAATTTTTTGTATTGCTATATGATAATATATTATATCTCTCTCCATATCATCATTTTTTAAATTTGAAATTAGGTGCAGAATAATTCATTAAAAAATAAGGAAATTTTCAATATTATAGATAATGATGGGTTGATGGTGCTTAAAATAATAGTCTACAAATTTGTGTATGTATATAGTGAACTAGACCGCTTTTGTATTTTCATTAATGTTTAAGAATATGAAAATATATCAAAATTGATAATTTTGTATTTATAAATTTATGAATTATGATTGTGTGAGGATGGGAAACTGAGGACAAGAGCGTGGAGATCAAGGACAAGAATGAACGAGAGGAAGTTAAGACAATAGAGACACACCTTAGGAAGTTTCAATAAGCTCTCAGAGCAAATGTGATTAATGCAACCACAAAACCAAAGAAGATCAGAATGCTTGAGGAACCCGAGGATGCTAATACATCCCTGGAAGGGTCGAGGACTAGTTATGAAGACCACTAGACACATAACTGAGGAAAGGAAGGGAAGTTTATCATTAAGCGGATGAAGGAAGGGTACAAATAAAGCATTCATCACCTCCGCATTCAATACTCTGCACCCATTTAGTTGGCCACATTAATGGTGGAACGACCCCTAAATAGTATCATCATAGCTCACAACCTAACAGAACCTTCTAATACGGCCCTAGTAAGACAAGTATCTAAGGAAAAAGCCTTGGCCCTCCAAGTGGAAGGCCAAGATGCAATCTAAATGACTATATGAGGGAAAGAAATCCCTACAAGGAAGGGGATCAAGAACTGTAAAAGAAAAGAATATAGAGAGAGAATGAGAATATTTTCATACAAGAAAAAGTGTTAACCATCACCTCGGACCAAAACCAAGGAGCATTGTAAAGTTAATCCCAGACTTATATTATTCAGCTTTTCCTGACTTACATATTTTCCAAGCACACATTCCAATTTCACTTGATTATCTTGTTTAAAATTAAGGATAACTAAGGTTGATTGGCATTCCATTTCTATAAATGAATTGTGTGGTTGGAATCTAGCTTAGCCAATTTTGACCCGCCACAATGATTATTTTATCAATATTGCAATCCCCCCCGGTAAAAATTCCTGGCTACGTCTCTAGACATGTAGTAGGTTAATATGAGTTGTATAATCATTAATTATGAATAACGCTAATTGTAACTAATCCAATTGGGGTATAGGGCATATGGGAGACTTCTTGCTCAAGTCGTGACAACTGATTTCAAGTAACAAAGATTCTAAATTTGATGATCAAATTTCATGTAAATATAGTTCGTAAAAAATTGAAGTGTGCATTCAATCCACCAATCCATAATTAAAAAATCCTAATGGTTGCAACATTGGACTTCCTGAAGAACAAGGAATACATCAAAATAAGTCTAATATAAAACTTGAACTCTAGAATAACTTTGCAAGAATGGAGAATGTGGAAAAGATACACGACATCATAAACATAGCAACAACCAAATGTACAAGAAATAAGAAAAGCAAGTACATCAAAAGGGATAAATCTCCCCCTCCATACAAAAATAATTACTCTACTCTCGCAATTTCCCATAAATGAGGCTTGGCATATTTGATTTTTAATTTTTTTAAAATTATAAATGTAATCATTTAATTAATATTAATTCTAACATTTTCCCTTTACATGTAAGCCTAAATTCAATCCTTAATAAATAAGGTCTAACATGTGAGATTTTAAAATTATTTTCTAAAATAATAAATCTAATCATTTAATCAATATATATTTTAACAGTACTCCTCTTTTTTGCTAAAGTCATTTGTTTAATTTTTCTCAAAAAAGTGTAATCTTAAGTCTTAACTCTTAAGTTACGGTCGTTCCCCACAACCCCACGCCCACCCCCCACCCCACACACCCCCCCCCCCCCCCCACCCCCCACCCCACAAAAAAAAAAAAAAAAAAAAAAAAAAAAAAACCACCTCTTAAGTTAAGACTTAACTTAAGACAAGTCAACTAGGGCGGTTGGGCCCATCCTTGTTTTCTCTGGCGTGCCTGCCTTGGTGCATCCTATTGGTGTAATATCTTGATGTTTTCGATACATTGTAGAAACTTTAATTTCTTGACAAATGCACAACAAGTCAACAATTGTTTCTATGTATAAGTGCTCTATTGTCAAAGAAGTTTCCGTGCAGTTTTGTGAAGTGATACAATATAATAAAAGAGGAGTCAATTTCACAATTTAAGACCAAGCTGTCAAATCATAGTATCATACACTAGCGAGCTCGTTAATAGTTGAGCTGAGACAAAATAAGCAAAACTTACATTTTTCTTGTACAGTTGAATAAACGATTTCAATTATAATTGTAAAATAACATGATTTAATCATTTTACAGTTATAACAAAAATCATGTTTTTATGGAAATATGATTTCAGTGTGTAGGATTGTGTAACACAGTATGTGAAACAATAATAATTTTTCTTACTTGTATTTTACTCCATGCAGACATAAATATCAGCTATGTAATCGTCAACCTTATTTTCTTATCATTTAAGACTTCCTCTTTTTATTGAAGGAAAATTTCACCTTTGTTAAAAGAGGCTTCTTCTTTTTCTTCAATTCTCTCTACCATTAGACACTGCTGGCTAATATTGTCACTTCTTGTGGGAATGGTCTCCGTTCAGTTGTCCTCCGGATTGTATACAACACCACTACATCGATAGGAAACTCTATAGTGTCAAGTGAGGCTGCTCCGTCTTCATCTTCATGACAGCTTTGTCAATGTAACTCATCTCTCACTTTCTCTTCTTCTTTGTTTCCCCCCCACAATTTACATCATATTATTTGCACGTATGTGTAGTAATATATAAAACTAAGTTTCTCTCCAAATTAATTTAGAAAGAAACTCTTTAAATTTCTTATATATTTCTTTTTTGGGTGTGAATTTCAAAAATTATAACCGTTGAATTTCATATTTTTTATATTCTTAACATGCATATCAAATTTAGTTCGAATAGAATGTTATTTACTATTCGGTTAATAAACTTATTTTTTATACAAAATTTTTTATCACAAAAACTTGAAATTTTAGCATTTATTTGATGATATAGTAATTGATCTTTTATTTTCTTGAAATTTTGCAAACATGAAAGATATAATAAGAACATACAATTCAACAGTTAGATTTTCAAAATTCACTCTCAATATAAAGATACACGAAGAGTTTGGAGAGAAATTTTATTCTAATATAAATAAAGTTAATTTATATTACCTTATATATACTATTTCTAATCATTACATTTTAATTTAATCATATATGATCTAGTAAAATAGAACATGACATTCTTTTAAATCATTTATAATTGATTTATGTACTAACTTTCACAATTATTTAACTCTCAATTCTCAATATACAAAATCAAAGAATTGGTAAAAAATGGGGAATAACTATTTTCTACAATAGTTTTCATGATTTGTAAGGTTTTACATATAAAACTTCTTTACCTCCATATATATATATATATATATATATATATATATATCAACAATTATAAAAGATTTTGATCGAGGAAATAGAAAAAATAAAGTAAACCACAAAAATTGAAATTCATATTTATCATCTCATTATATCTCGAATATTATTATAACTTATAAGCAATTGGTGTTACCAAGTAAAAAAAAAATTATGCAATTCTTTAAGAAGAGCCAAAATGTAAGACAAAAACTAAATCTTAAAATTTCAAAGTTTTTACATTAGTTCTCAAATAGCAAATAACAAATGTCATGTCAAACATATAAAAAACTATTTTACTTTTATTTTTTGATTTCTTTAGGACAGCTCTAGTTTCCCTTTTCATCACATATGCAAATGAATGTCTGCATAAAAAGTAATAATAATAAAAGGAGGAGAAGAAGGAGAAGTCTTCTTGCATAAAAAATAAAAGTAAATAAAAAAGGAGAAACAAGAAAGAACAAATCTTCTTACATATTTTGTACAATAAACTCACTCAATTTCACTTGTCATGTCAAATATATGTATTTTTTGATGAGTTGTGAGTACGGAAGTAAAATAGTTGGTCAACAACTTTATTACTCACAACTCGCCACATGACAAGTTGTGACAAAAGGTATGAACTATTGTGTGTTTTTAACATTTTCCTTCTATTTTAGCCAAAATGACTTTTACGAATTTCATAAATTCATAATGCCCAACCAAACATTTCCTTTTATTTATTATTTATTTTTAGAGTGCATTTTACGGCTAAACTCAACCCCCACATGTCACAGCTCTACGTGTGCACTACACAATTTGAAACTAAGAATGATTATGATTTTATTTTTTAGATTTAACAATTTTCAGTAGTGTATTGTAATATTTAATTTGAATAATGAAATAGATACAGAGAGTAATGATTCTGAAAAAGATTATAGGGTCTGAAAAGATTATAGGGACTTTCTATGCCATTTTATATATATAAAAACTTATGTATAGTTCTTTCTCTGATGCATCTTAATAAATACAAGGAAAATAACAACTTTTTAGAAACATTTTGATATAGGGGCGTCATAGATGGGTGCTATTGGAATAAATAGGGAGGCTAATAAGCGTCGTGATTTTTTAAAGCTTATACCAACTAGTGGTCCATGGTCATCCGTGAGTTCACATCGAGTGCATTTCAACAACAATGAAACACTGCAGTGTCCCGAAGAGAGCCCTGATGAGCAGGACATAAGAGTTGTTATACCTAGCAATATTAGTTTTGAAGGCAGTTATGGAGGTGCAGGGTTAAGAGTAGGCCAAGGTGATGGAGAAGGTGAAACTGGAGAAGGTGCAGTGGGTGGAGGTAGATGGAGAGGCTGAGTTGGAGGCCAAGGCCAGGATCAAGGTGATGTCAAAGGTGGTGGTGAAGATAGGAATTGGAGTTCGAACATATCCAAAATGTCCATTATGGTCACAGTCTAAACAACTGCTGCTACCATTGGCTACCATTCCTGTAACCATGATCAGTTCCTGAAGAGGGTCTTCCTAGACTCTTTTTTGGTCATTGACTTAGTGGGTTACCTTTGTTGCATGATTGCTATCTTCTTAATCCATAAGAAGCCACATTTTGCCAAAATTTTGGGGGGGATTGGATATACTGCTGTTGCCTTTGGGTTCATTCTATTGACAATTATCTCTCTTGTCGATGTTTCTTTCACATAGAGTATTGTGTGTTTTTATAAACTGAAAACATTATGTTTTTTATAAACATTTTCAGTTTATAAAAACACAATAGGTGTGTGAAAGAGTTTTTTCCCAATAAGGAGTGGTTCATTCGTTAAATTCTCATCATGAACAAATCTATATGTATTATAGATGAATACTAGCAAATGTGGTCTTCAAATATGCTATAAGTATGATAGGCCACAGTCTGAATGACCCCTTGCGATTAAACCAATTAATTAATTAGTCAAGTTATTAATTAATCAATTTAACATGCAAATACGTGGAAGCACAAACAAATCACTAATAAACTAATTAAGCAGCGGAAAATAAATAACACGGTGATTTGTTTACGAATGGGGAAAACCCTTGCGGCAAAAACCCCACCGGGTGATTTTCAGGTCACCACTCCCGAAACTCCACTATTATCAAATCAAGCGGTTACAAGTAAAGAAATCCTAAGTACCTTACCAACCTACAGTTGAATCCTTACCCTAATACCCAATTAGACTTGATCTGTAGTGACAATTTCCCCTTTTGATGCACGGCTCCCAAGTACGTGACCAACTAATGCGCGGATCCCAGTACGCCACTTCAAACACCAACTAAGGAGGAGAGGTTGGCTGCAAAGTTCTTCAGTTCATCCTACACGATGAAGATCAGGAAGATGCTTGGTTACAAAAAACCCTTTGGTGCAAATACACAGCAATTTCTTCAGAGAAGATGAACTAGGTCAAGAACTTCATCTTTTAATCACAATTTGCTTGAACAGAGATTGCTCAATACTTTTGCAACTTGTGTACAATATGACGGCTCTTAAAACAATCATTTTATATGTTTAGGGTTAGAAGAAAAGAAAGCTCAAAAGCATATTCACGAATCCCAAGGAAATCAGATCAGAAAATCTGATTTTGTAATTCTCGACAGATAGCAGGTGTCGAGGTAGCTATCGAGCAGGTGTCGAGTTTTAATGAATTTGCACTTCAGCTTGTTTTTTCTTGGATAGACTTGATGACTTCAACACTTGATCTTGAAACCTTGTTTCTTGAAGTATTAAAAACACCTAGAACTACCCAATTATAAATAGAGTGCATTTTGTCAAATGATTAGCCAATTTACATAAATAAGTGTCATATGTTATTAACAAGTGAAAACACATATGTCGTAACAAAGTATATTTAAAAAAATTTATAAGAAGTTATTTTTATGATTATAATACTTATTCTTCTTTTTATTTTTTTTTATGAGAATTGTAATACTTATTCAATATTATAATGTTTGAGGAATTAGTTTCAATAATATTACATGTCATAATGTCGTTATAAGAGAGTAAATATAAATTTTTAAGATTAATATAATTAAAAATATAAACTTATTGTTTGAATCACAAATGTTTTAATCAATATCTAGAAATTTGAACACGCATTTTTTTTTTTTTTGTATTTTTTATTGCATGTAATTAAATTTTCTTCATTGGATTTTGTTTTAATTATTACCAAAGCAACTTAAATTAAGTAATAATGTCACATTTTAAACCAATTATTTCTTATATAAATTTAAAAAAAAAGTAACCATAAATATTATTTTAACATAGATAGTAATTAAACCACCTATAAATGATTACTTCATGAAACTAAATGCATTTACCCCAATAATAAACTTGTTGGATTCTTCTACTCTTGGTTTCCCTTTTTTTTTTTTTTGGAGAAAATTACATTTAACCACTCTAAATTATACATCATATTACACTTTGCACTCTACACTTTGCACCCTTAACTTTTCAAATGCACATTTTGCACCCTAAACTATGACTCCTATTACACTTTGCACCCTGTTGTTAAGTTTTCTATTAACTTGGATGAAAATTCAAAGTTTATGGTACAAAGTATAATAAGGAGTATAGTTTAGGGTGATAAAGTGTAATTTATCTTTTATTTTTAAAGCATTGAGAAGATGGACAATTAGATTTTTTCACGTGGTGTCATATTTTTCTATCCAAGTTAACAGCTAACTTAACATCAGGGTACAAAGTGTTAAAAATGTCATAGTTTAGAGTGCAAAAAGTGTATTCGAAAAGTTTAAAATGCAAAGTGTAACATGAGATATAGTTTAGGGTTATAACTACCAGAAAGCCCTTTCATGAGGTATATTTTTTGAAATGAAAGGATTTTATAGTAGTTATAATCTTAAACTATATCTAATGTTACACTTTACCATCCTAAACTATACCTCATGTTATAATTTAAGATAACATGTTGGTGGGTCCCAAATTGGTTGTTTGAAACAATGACAAAATCCTCTAATACTTTGAGTAGAGTATTTGAAGGGGGAAAAAAAAATATTAAAAAATGAAAGTTGCCGGTGCATAATTATATAAAAGAAAAGATAATGAACGCGTGTTCTATATATAAGTCCTCAATGAAATGTGACAGTGAAAGTAATTGGAGTAAAAAGTCTAATGACATAATAATTATCCATGCTATGGAGAGTTGTAAGAGAGCAAGATTTCACAAGAAAATGCTATTGAATCATTCTTAGGTATCCGTTTGAGAATAACTTATTTAGTTGAAATTGAAAACTTTTTACTAAAAGTAATGCAGATAAAACTAAAAATTAGCTGAAATAGTATAATGAGACCCATGAATTAATAGTATCAAAAAGTGTAATAAGTCCTATAAATAATAGTAAAAATAAGTTAAATAGTAAAAAAAATCAAATAGTGAAATAAAAAATATGAAAGGTCTGCAACTAAAATTTGAAGTGGACAGAGAGAGACTTACCACGGTTGCTTCTTACCAAATCAAAACCAAAAAAATAAGAAAAGAAAACCCAAATGGGGCCATATCAAAGGTGAACATGCTTGCATGCCTCATGGAGGGTGGAGGAGGTGCATAACTACATAGTTTTGCAGATAAAACCTCTAGGGAGACGGAGGAGAACTATGAATAAGAGGGCACTTGAAGCATAATAGTCTTAGAAACTTCAAGAAAATGTCTATATTTTCATTCTGCAACCCCTTTTTGATAAGGAGTACAGCCACAAGAGGTTTGATGCATAACGCCATGAGCACCACAATAAGACTAAAGAGGTCCTTTAGCATATTCTAAGGCATTGTCAGATTCTCATGAGATGCGAATGGCACAAAGAAATTGAGTGGCTCTTTCTTTATGAAACAACTAAAAATATCTGAAACATATTTTTAGAGGTAATAATCTTTCATTAAAAATTTACAGGTCAGTTAGAATTTACAAATTAAGATTGTGAAGACAGATAACCAAGACAATAGTGTCACTGATGAGGTGATGAAAAACATGATATATTACCTAAATGAGCAAGTGAGCAATATCAAATACTGATAGTTGGTGTTGCTACTGAGTGGGGCATTATAGTTCTCCCTGGAAAGAGCAGTGGAATCACTAGTAGATGTGGTATGGTCACTAACTTCCGATGAGCTGCAGCAGAGTTATCCGAGGAGTACAAACCTGGTTAGGTGAGTTAGCCCTAGCTAGGTTTAGCATGAAGATCATAAAAACACTTAAACTATATGATTTTCTCCCACACAATAAGTACAATGACAAAAACCATCTCTCCCACGGCCACTACCTAAAGCATCAACCCCAGAATTATAAATTTCAAAACCTCAACCTCCAACATTAGAATTACTACCACAGCCTCCAAAACAAGAATTATCACCATGACCACCAAAACCACCTCTAGTAAAGCTACTTTGAACCACCATTTCTAGAGGGCCTGTCTCCCTAAAGAAGTGACTAAAGTGAATCATTCTTAATTGAAGTCTGACGTAGATGATCCATAGCCACTGAAAGAATTGTAGAATGCACAATACTCAAAGAAGGAATACTACCATCTCCTGCCAAAATCTGAGTCTTCATTGATTGAAGATTTGGACGAAGTGCAGAAAGAAATTTAGAGAACGGCTCATGTTGTTGCTTCAAAGCTATGAAGCACGGGTGCGTTTCGGGACTCGGGTGCGGGTGCGGGTGCGGGACTGGGACTCGGCAATTTTTTAAAAAAGTGGGTGCGGTTGAGGCAAGACTCGGCGATTAAAAAATTATTAAAAATATTTTTATTTATATATTTTATATATTGCTAAGCATGCTTTTTTATATAATAATAATAGAAAACTCATATTATAATAATAATAATAATAATGTACAAAAAAAAGCCTCTCTGGCCAAAGGCTTAGTGGCTCATGTACCAAAGGCTTAGTAGTTCAGACGTTCGGTGGCTCAAAGTAAAGAAAAAAAAAAAAAAAATCATGTGAGAGGCACTAACCGTTTTGGACAACAGGGCAACCCAACCTTGGAGCGCTAACCCTTTTGCTTAAAGGCCTTAACCCGATGGGATGTGGCTCACATGAAAGGCACAAAAAACAAAATAAGGCCTCTGACCAAAGCATTTAACAATCCTTTTAAAAAAAAAAACAAAACAAAACAAAACAAAAATTATAAAAAAAAAGAAACAGAACAGAACGGCAAAAAAAGGAAGAAGAAGACGAAGAAGTAGAAAAGAAGACGAAGAAGAAGAAGAAAGGGGGTTAAGCTTAACGGTTAAGCCAGTGAAGACGGCGACAGCAGCGTATCAAATCCACTGGTATTTTCGGTTTTAAGTTTTTTTTTTTTTTTTTTTTCCTTACCAGCTGATTTCCTTTTTCCGGCAGAAACACTGATATTCGGCAAATACGATCCAATTCGGCCAAAATCGGCCAGAGTCTGAGTCGCGTCAGCGCGAGTCGGGGGGGGGGGGGGGGGGGAACACGTGGCAGGATGCGGCCTGACACGCGGTCAGCGACGTCCCTCCCGCATCGCTGCGTCAGATGCGGGTGCGGCTCCTCTGGCACCGCATCCGTGCATCCCAGCTTCAAAGCCTCCACATCACCAGTCATAGGAAGATACTGATTCAACCACTGGCGGCGCCATGTATAATTGAGGGTGGTCACAGGACCACCCTCAACTTGGAAAAATAAATAAATAAATAATGCTTAAAAAAAATGAAATTCCAAATTAATATGGATTGTTGACCACCTAGAAAAAAAAAATAATTGACCACCCTAAAAAAAAAAACCTAAACATCCTAAATAAAAATTTTCCCATTAAAAATAAAACTTGACTTCTCCAAAATTTTGGTTCATTGAAGATTAAGCCAAAAAATTGTGAATAATGTTATGTTCACAACATGTCCTCATCACTTTCATAACAAATCATAAGTAGCAGGTTGTTATCGGTGGACAAAAAAACAATTTTAATGATATGTAAATTAGAACTAGTAACAATTGTCAATTATGATTTGTTGTAAAAATATTATGAACGTAGTATTTCTCAAAAATTGTCCAAGCGAACAAATTAGCCTAAAAGCCCAAATCAAATGTTTAATTATGATATTTTAAACTGTGTTTTCAAAAGACATTTTAAAATTGCTATTTTTAATAATAATAAAAAAAATGCATATTTTCCAATAGCTAGTCAATTAGCGCTTGCTTTAGTCTCTAACTGAATTTATTGGATTTGTGTGATACATCTTGTATATACACATATGCACAAAAATAATATCTCAATATTTTATTGAATATGATTAATGTAACGGTTTAATGTCTACGTTGAATATGTTCAATGAACTTATAGCTTACCTTTTATTTTTTTGTTAACACTATGGACAAAATTCTTATAAGGAAATCACTTTTATTGCAAAATTTATCTTCTAAGCAAATTCGTATTCACTTGAATAATCTTCTTTTAGATCCTTGTCTTTGATAAAATGTCTCATCTTTTCATCCAAATGATCAAGAGAAAATAAAAAGAGCATATTTACAAAGATGTTCTTGTCAACCTCTTAGCCATGATTTCCCTAAAAAAGAAATTAGTGGTGTATTGCGTTGATTTAAACTTGATTAGTTTAAAGAATACAAAATATTGGTTGGAACATATCATAAAAAAAGATGATGCATTTTGTTTATATGGTTACTTATTTAGGCAAGATGTTGGTAATTGAAACGGAGATTAGTAGTTTAATAATTACTTTGTAGTGTATATTGAAAAAGATGTAGCTGATAATATTAATAATGAAACTATCATACAACAATTTCAAAATATGAAAACTTGCAAAATGAAATTTTAAAACTTTATGTATTTGTGACTGCTTTTTTATACTAGTATATTCAAGTTTTATTTTTATTAAATTTTGTTTAATTTAAATTTCTTAATGAACACCCTGAACAAAATTTTTAGAGTCACAACTGGATTCAACTCATCTATTGTCCCTCTGAAAGTGTCACAACCTGTGGAAGACCACTAGTCACGTCTATGCTATACACCGAAAAGACTAGTCAAGTTACATTTGGAGTTCCTCATAATCACTTATATAACCCAATTTGACCTAATAAACATCTAATGTGAGACTCAAGACACACCCACACAACACACATTTATCCAATCTAATCCACATAATACATGAAATCACATAAAGCACTATAGTACTCAGTACTCAGTACTCATGGCCTTCCATTGAGTATGTCAAATGGACAGCTTCCGAGATTTCTTTGGAAATAGACAAAAAAAAAAAAAAAAACTGAAATTAGCACCCACTGACTGCTCCATGCCTCCATACTATTCCATAACCAAGACATGGCTATACAATTCTTAGATTCACATTCAAACTCTTTACTATATTGAGAAAGACTTGATAAAACATGCTTCAATTTCTTTTAGCACCGAACCGACATTGTTTGCTTGCGCCCATAACAAATAAATAGAATCATTTACTTTCGTGGTTGTGACTATATTAACCACATCAGATGATTGCACAAAGATCATCTTCACAGAATTAGACTCAACCCCTAGCCAGAACACTTAAAAAAAGAGGACAACCAGATCTAAAAAGAAAAACCAACAAAAGCAGAGCACTATTTATTCCACACACCAGGAACCAATACCAACATGATCACCCTATATTAGCAACTTGTCAAACGCAAAATCTCATAGATATTAGAGGCTTTACCACCTTAGGAAACACTAATCCAACCCCTTAGAGCTACAAGCCTACAACCAAGCTTATTCTAAAGCTGATAACATAGTATTTTAATTTAGAAATTTTTAAGAGTGAGGCGATACTATATTTTGAAAGTAGTGTAACATCAAATAAAAGAGAAGCCACATGCCAAATCAATCATTTAAACATGGTTGCAACTTTGCAAATACATGGAGAGTAAGAAGGCGAAATGCATAAATCTCTGACCTTAAGACCCAAGAACTAGGCCATACCCTTAAGGTCTATCCAGGTCGCTTGAATTTTGTGGTCATCCTGTGTTTAGTCTGTGCCTTGCAATGAGCCACCCACTTGAATTTCTCTCCACCTTTAGACCCAAATGGATGTTCTATTTCTCTGATTCAGTGGTGTGGAGAGAAATGCATAAACAATGCCAAACTGATGATGCCAAAGATCGTCAATTGGGTCACTCGTTCAATCTAAAACTTTTGATGGTCTTTATAGATATGCAAGAATAAGAAAGCTAATCAAAGAGATTACCAGGCTGGGGTGTGCTCTAGTGAGGGATCCTCCAATGCTTAAGTTAGTATCAACCTATATATTTTGTATGCAAATAGTATTTTGTAGTATTTTTCTCATACTTTAGCAAATGAGGTAAATTGTCCATTTTATATGTGACTTGTCTAGCTGTTGTATATAATTTGAGGTGATTATTACTATAAGTGTAATGGTCATTGTCTAAGAGTTTAAGGCCTTTGAGTAATGGTTGTCATTGAATATAATGATTGTGCTTGAGTGGATACTTATCTTTCTTAATTTGATAGCTTACTGGTGACTTAAGATTGATTTTTCCGTATTCATTAAATGGTATTGATTTTTTTTTTTTTACAAGACATGTGGCTTCATTCTTCCTACAGGTGGAAATAAATGAGTTATTCTAGGACTATAACCAATTTCACGTCCATTTTCACAATTATATATCTTATGTGGCAAATTATGACTAATTGTTTATCACTTTCATATAGACTCACAATTTTTTTTCTACTACTTACATTTAATCACATCAGATTGCATTAAATTATTATGAAAATAGGTGTAAAATTAGTTGTGGTCCTAATTTTTTTTTGGAAAGGAAGAAATGAAGAGACAAAAATAAAGGGAAAAAAAAAAAACTAGTGGATATGCACTCCAGTACTTGGTTTCCTCCCCCCCACCCCCCAAAAAAAAAAAAAATATAGAGAAAAGCAAAAGAGCTTCAATATATGGTCAGTTTTCTTTTGGAGGTTTTATGCTAACAAGAAAAAGTTCGACGGTCTTTGTCCAAGCTAGAAGCCTTTGTGTTAGAATTTAACGTTAAATAAAGGTAAACGCTCAGCACAAATATATTTTTTAGCTAAGTACTAAATTTTTAGCATTTGCACATGATCAAACACAATGTAAAAACGCAGAAAACTCTCTCTAAGTAAAACTCAATTCTGTTATTGATGATCAAAGAATACAAGCAATTGAGTATAGATACAAGGCTAAAACTATTTATATACAAACTGGAAAGAGAAAGTGAAAACTAATCCAAAACTAACTACCAATGAAAGAAGGACACGTGCTAAAGACTCGTTAAAAGAAAAAAGGAAGTAAGGAACCTCTAATCCTGGAGTTAAAACCTCTAATTGATACGCTGTCGTTTTCATAAAATAATCGCTATATATGTTCCAAAACGGTGCCGTATGGATTAAGTTCATCAGTTCTTTGTTTAAGTCATACGACCGCGTTTTCGCTATCAGCAGTAAACGACTGCTCCATCCCTCCTTTGTCTTCACACAAAAAATTACTTCCCTTGGACATCTTAAATGCCAAAAAAAATTGGTGTGAGCTACAGTACCCTTCTACTTCTGGGTAGCCATATTATTAACTAAAAATTCATTTTTAATTCAAATTTCAACTTTCTCTCTTCGCTTTTTAGTTCATTTGTTTTAGATTATGTTTTACGTTAATATTATTTTAATGTGTTGTATAGAATAATAATAAAGAGAATGTAAGCTATAATGTTAAATACTATGTTAAAATAAATAAAAGTAACTTTTTATTATGTTAAAGTATGAATATTTTTTTAGAACATCTAATGTCAATGCTTTGGATTGTTCTTAATTTTTTCTCGAATTCCAGCCTTTGTTTTCCACTGGTGATCTCTCAGTCAAAGAGAGAGAGAGAGAGAGAGAGAGAGAATGTTCTAGAGATCAAGTAGAAAAACAAAATAAGAAATGAAGATAGAGATAAGAGTGTGTGGAGAAAGAAACGCATGGATGAAAGAATTAAAGAAAAAAATGAAAAATAATATAAAGAATAAGAAATCAAAAGTGAGAAATGTTACCACAATATTTTCACAATAAATTTTAAATGACAAATTGTTCTTAGCAAATATTAGTGAGTAAAAATATAATTTCAATGGTGAGTTTAAATTAGAACCAGTAACAACTTATCACATAAGATTTTGTTATGAAAGTATTGGGAAAAAATATTGTGGACGTAACACTTTTCATTAAAATTAAATGATCCTACAACTACAACTAACTATATCATTGCAACAAGTGGTCCATGAGATTTGTTAAAAAAATATCATCAGAAAATTTATAACTATTAACATTGGAAGATTAAAAAATATCGTTGTTAGGAATTTGAAAAATATAGCCATTATGAATGAATGAAGGAAATTTAAAAAAAGAATATTTTAATGGGATAGAGAATCTGTTGAAAAATGTATTTGAAAAAATAAGTAGCTAATAGATAAAAGTTACTATTTATTTTCCAAACAATACAAAAATTTAGATAGACTACTAGAGAAGTAAAATTGGATTTTTTTTCAAAAGCTTAGAAAGACCGCCTACTCTTAGGAATATTTTATTATTTTATGGACTATTACCAGGGTCTACGTACTAATGTCTCCAAGAATATGTCACAAATGACCTTGAGAAACTTAAAATAGTTTTTCTTTTTTTTTTATAGAAAGTTTCAATTTATGGCGTTCATTCTTAATGATAGTTCTTTATCATCAAACCAAGACATCAATTAGTTTTTGGTGTAGGTGGTAATTAAATCCCAAACCTCTTATATAACTATTAAAAATTTTACCAATTGAGTTAACTGAAACACACAACCTCAAAATAGTTTGATGTAGCAAGCGCAAATAAATATTTATTTTAATTAAGTTAATTTTTTATTAAAAAAATTGGAAGTCGATTATATTTTTTGAAAGAGTTTCAATATATGGCATCCGCTCCTAATAATAGCTATTTATCATCAGACCAAGATTCCAATAAGTTTTTTGTGTAAGCGGGAATTAAACTTTAGATCTCTTATTCAACTATCAGAAACTTTATCAATTGAGCTAACTAAAATCCACAAGCCAATTATATTTTTAGGTATTATTAGTTGATTAGGTTATTAGTATTTTTATTAATTTTCTAATATAAGGTCATTTTTGTAATTCAATAATTGAAAATTTTCAAGAAAATTAGAATTAGGGTTTCCTAAATAAGTTAGAATTAGGTTTAGTTTTAAAATTGTTTATGAGCACAGTATTATATTCCAATGAAGTCAAATTACAGCTCTCTCTCTCTCTCTCTCTCTATATATATATATATATGAAGTCTTTAGTCTTTACCAATGAAATGAAAGACGCTTCCAAGAAGCTGAAGCTGAAGCTGAAGCTAGCTTAGACTGAATAATAAATAAATTAAAAAAAGAATTGACTTGTATATGTGTGTGAAACTCTTTTCTAGAGACTTGAACTTTAACTCTTGTCCCTCACACCTCACAAGCACTTAACACTTGTGGGGTGACTATCCTGCCAAGGATCCGCGGTAGTATTTTTTTTTTTTCTATTTTTATACATACTGAGGACATGTGCCAAATAAGGGATTCAAAGGATGAAAACAAGCCTCCTCAAAACCCAATTTATTTCTCTCTCAACCAAAATCCACCAGACCACCATCAACTTCCTGTGGTAAACTCATGTCAAATTGGGTTTTGGGGTAGTTTATTTCAGCCTATAGATCTCTTATTTGAAAGGTGTCTTTAATCTATATAAAAATAGGAGAAAATGAGAGGTTTTTTAATTGGAGGAGAGCTTGACCCTATATGATTATATACTAAAATGCAGTCATGGCAGTTGCTAATTGGTCCATGTGAATTCTCAAATTGTGCTAGCAAGTGTCACATACGAGAAGGTATTTGATATCAAATAATATTATGCAATATCAAAATTCAAAAAAATAAGAAATATTTCAACAAAAAATAACTACCATACTAACAAATGAAAAACATGTAAAATGTGGTATCATTTCGTTCAAAATACATGCACCATTTTCACATTATTCCTCAAGCGATAAGTTATGCTATTCTACGGGGCTATATGTAGGGTTAAAAGCCTAAAACTTATTCATGATTCATGAATGGTCAAAACAAAGGAAAATTCATGCTTTCTTAAGATTAAATAATTTTTATTCCAATTCGAAGGGTTGGATTCTCCAAAAGCACTCAAAATAAGTGCGCGTTTTGATTTGGATGAAAATTATAATTTGTTTTACTATTCAGCTTATTTTTGCTATTATTCATAAGTCCCACTACACTTGGTACTATTCATGAGTCTTATTGTACTATTTCAACTAACTTTTACCTTTATCTACAGTATTTTCAACAATAAGTTATTAGTTTCAGCAAAATAAGTAGTATCCAAACAGACCCTAAGTCTCCTAAGTAAAATGATATTCTTATGGTGCCCATTAGAGTGATATATTCTAAGAAAATTTGGGTGAGGCAAATGACATCGGCTACTTTTTTTAGAGTAAAAAATAGTGCTTAAACAATAAAATAATTTTGATGTTTCACATACAATAATATTAAGTATATTAGTCACAATAAAATATTTATGATTTTAATTATATATCAAAATATATATTTTATAATCAGACTACTAGATTCATTTTTAATATATCTAATTTTTTGAAACTTAAGTTAAAAATAATATGCTTTCATTTTAGTGCATTAAAAGCTTCGTTGCCCTGGTGGTTAGCGTGTATTTATTTATTTGTTGTGGCTCTCAGGTTCTATTCCTACCATTTGAACCTGACCTTGACTTGAGCCGTGTTTGAACCCTGTCTGAGCTGAATCAGGGTTAATTTGGTTTAATCTGGCGGCCCATTCTAGGTTTGAAAACTATAATTATTTTCCAAATGTCTGGTTAATTATTTTAATCTGGCGGTCCAATCTGAGTTTGAAAACAATGATTACTTTCCATGAGGTACGATGGGTTAATAGATTTGAGTTTATTTTTGCCAAGTTTATCTAAAATGGAAAGGAAGAAAAGACTTTTTTTTTTTTTGGTAATCCATAGGGATTTCTCTTTTTGTCCCAAAATTTTTTTATTGCTTTCTCTATTCTTTTTGGTTGCTAGCTTTGGTTTTTTTTTTTTTTTTAATCTTAAATTTCGTGAAAAAAGTTGTAGTTATTGCGAGAAAATGTTGTCCGAGTACGTGCAATAATGAGTCATGATTATGTTTGTAACTGTTCACACTCACGACTACGGATTTGGATCCGGTCACTGTGCAAATACCCTGTCAACTTTTTTCATCTTTTTTGCTTCTTGTATTTTTTTTTTTTTTTTTACTTTTATAACATCATCTTTAATCCAACGGCTGATATTAAAAGTAATCTTTTTTAACTTTTGATTAACATTAAAAAAGTATTTCAATCACACGGCAACTAAGGTGCATCCCGAGATCTATCGCGTAGACAGAAAATAAAAATAAAAAGTTAGAAACACTCGGTCCCATCAAAAGAAAAGAAAAGTGGAAAAGTCGGATCCGAAACTTTTATAGCTTCTCGATTCAAAAATTATGCACGCACGGAAACTAGGAAAAACTCAAAGATTGATTCTGTTGTCTCTACTATTCTCACATGCGTACCCCTGACTTTTATAGCTACTGTTGACTGTTGAGTGATCAATTTACCATCGGACTTGAAACATTTATAGCTTAATTATTGATTTATAAAGTACACAGCACGGCAAATATAGGGTGCACCACAAAGATTGATTCTGTTGTCTCTACCCTTTCTCACGTGTGTATCTTTAACTTTTAAATAGGGTGAAAAGTGGGATGAAAAATAAAGAAAAGAAAATATAAGAGATTTTGTGGGTAAGAGTAGTGTTTGGTTGAAGTGATTTTGAAGGGGAGAAAATTGTGAAATTCAGCCGTTTTCTCTTCGAGTCACCAAAACGTAATATCTCCGAATTATAGAGAAAACATAAGGGAAAATAATGATGGGTACTTTGGACAACATTTTGCTTCTTTCCTTTTCAATCATTTTTTTCAAATTTTTTTTTTTTTGTCATTTTATGATGTATCATTTGTTGTGCCTTGCTTTTTTTTTTTTTTTTTTTTGCTTATTTCTTTCTTTTCTTATTATTATTATTATTTTTTAGTTTTTTTCTTTAAAAAAAAAAAAAAAACAATTTTGGGTTCTTGAACTGTCCATTCATACACAATTTTTTTACTAAAAACATAAGGTATTACTTTCTGTTTTATCTAATAAAGATATGATGGTAAATTTATATAAATTTTATTTTCCATACTCTCATTTTTCTTCCCAATCAAATAAAATAATTTTTCATTCCTTCACTTTTCATCCCTTCAATCAACACACATGAGAAAAAATTAAATCTTTTTTATCTTCCGACTTTTTCATTTATACAATCAAATGGACCCTTATAACTTATTGATTTATAAGAGCATTCACATCAAAGATGTGAAAATTTCTAAAATGCTATTTTATAAGTGAAAACACAAAAAGGGACACTACATCAAAGTTGTTATATTCAAAAAAATTTAACTCAGCTACAATATGTTGCTAGAGATAGCAGCTTACTGTAGCTTAAAATTTTGTTTAAAATATATATATATTTTTATTGTGGGCTGACTGTCCTTTTTTTTTTTTTTTTTTTTTTCTCTTTTTAGTTTTTTATATTGTTTATTGTGTAGGATATATTATTTTGTTGTGTTGTATGTTAAAATAGAACCTTTGATGTTGGGTGAATGTAAAGTAAGTTGTTAAAATAGAAAAAGTGACTTTTAAGTTGCTAAAATCTTTTTTTTTATAGATGTTTTGATGTAAATGCTCTAAAACAAGGACCTTCATAGCTTTTTGAGTTACAAAGCGACATGAACACTAGGACCTGCTTATTGATTTATAAAGCAGGAACACTAGGACCCGCTTGTTGATTTATAAAGCATACGCGCATGGCAACTAGGAAGAGAAAATACACCCTATTTCAAGTGTAGGTTTCCTCCCTCTCATAATTGGTGGGACCCACTTAACTGTGAGTGAGAAGAAACATATACTATAGGTGCATTCACAAATTTTTTTTTTTTTTTTTGGGTAAAAAGGAATTTGGAAGAGGACTTGAACCCGAAACTTTTATACTTTATTGATTTAAAAAGTATACACGCACGGCAACTAGGGTACGTGCATCCAGAGATCGATTCCATTGTCTCTACTCTCACGTGCGTATCCAGTATAATTATCTAGCTTTCATTCAAAAATAACCCCTTCATGACCACCAAGCTAAGTCCTCCAACGAAGGATCCAGTTGAAAAAAAAATGCAGAGAAAAGTTGAGCTTACTGATGGTGTTAATGGGGTTGGCGAAAAAGATGATTTCAACCCAAGTGCGCAGTCTCCATTAAAGGTCAAGAATCCATGGAGGTATCTGAGTTATGTTATCAGAGATGTCTTTGTGGTCTTTGCATTGGCAGCAGCTGCAGCCTACTTCAAAATTTGGTCTTTTTGGCCACTCTACTGGGCTGCTCAGGGGGCCATGTTCTGGGCTATATTTGTTCTTGGACATGATTGGTAATCTTATATTTGTGAATTCTTTCCCTTCTAAAATCTAAAACTTTGTTATTGATTTTCACATACATTTACATTAATTAACTTGTGTTTGGTTTTCTAATGAACAGCGGCCATGGAATCTTTTCCAACAACCTCATTCTAAATAGTTTGGTGTGGCATATCTTTCATTCTTCAGTTCTTGTAGCTTGCCATGGATGGTGGGTGTGATAACTTACTTAACTTTTAAAAAAATTCACTAATCTTTAGCCTATATGTTTAGATTTAGCTTTAAATTACTTACATTTCATGATTTTCACTGCATGCTCTTGAATCCTACAGGATAATTAGTCACAGAACTCACCACTGGAACTATGAGAGTATAGAGAATGACAAGTCAAGGTTCCCGGTATTATCTCTGATCCATTATTTCAAAAAATGTAAACTGTCAATATTTTGTTTGACGTGATTCTCATGAATATCATTTAACAGAAAATGGAAATAATGATGAAATTGACGCTCTTAGATTTTTTTTTTTAAAATATTGAAAACAAACAAAATAACTTAAAAATCTAATTTTCACTTATAAATAAAGAATATTTTAAGTTCCTTTTTAATAAATTGTTTTATATTTTACTCGCGCCAAGAGTGGTTTTAAGAAAATCCTTGTCCTCTGTTTTAGTACAATTTATCTCAAACCTAGATTGCTAGGTTAATTAGTCTTAGCCCGAGCTAAGGGGACATCCGATGGTGGACAATAACCGAAGACCAAACTGTCAAAAGCTTCTATGCACAAGAAGTCATGTACTATCTCGCATCTGGCATCTATACTTTTCTTTGGATCTCGCATCTGGCATCTATAACTACCCAAAATTTTGATTTGACGCCAAGCCTATAGTAGATCTATAGAGTTCTTCTTCTTCCTTATCACACGTGCAAGATCGATCAATACAGTGGCTCCTTGTTATTCTATAACCTCATCAATTCTCTCTACCATTAGATTCTGCCTGCTATTATTGTGTGTGAAGTATTCTCTTTCTACACGTTTACGTCGTCGAGTACTAATGAAAAGACATTTTTTTCCCCCTCGTCAAGCCCATACAATGCTTGCACAAAGTTTGTGTCATAGTTACGAATTAATGTTCATAATGTAGAATATTTTTATTTTTCACTACTGCACACTCTTAGTGCAATGATCACTTCACAAATATAAATGTTTGTGGGGTGCGGAGGATAAAGGTCAGAGTTCAAGTCTCCAAAAAGAAGTTTCACATATATATATATTTAGATTAGGTGAGAGTAAAATTTCTATTTTTTATTAAAAAAACAAAACAAAAAAACGTAGAATATTATTGTTGGTGGTAGTGGTGAAGAGCGCTATTTAATAGTTCGGTTGGATTGAGAAGAGCAGAATAAAGTGGAATTGGCCAAATAGTATATTTTTAGCTAACTTTACTCTACTTCGCTTCACTCTCCCCTCCTTCTACCCTAAATCCAAATAGGCTTTAAGAGGGAGAGAGATGATATGAAGACAGAGAGAAAGTGGAGAAGTGGAGATTGTGATGAATAGAGCTCTTCAAAAGAGAGCTAGAAAGAGAGTGTTAATGGTGGTGGACAGGTGGAGTGTTTTTCAAAAGGGAGCATTGAAGAGACATAATGTGAGAGAGAGAGAGAGAGAGAGAGAGGGGAGAGTTAAGGTGGTGGTAATGGCTTTTTAAAGAGAGAACGCAGGGAGAGGAGAACACAAACCTTTGGTTTGGATGTACGATGGTCTGTATGAAATGCATGCATCCTTTGGGTATGTGTGTGGTGTAAGGAATTTTGTGTAATAAATGTACGGAGGCGTAAATTCAGGATTTTAGTATTTTACTTTTGGGAAGTTATAGAAAGAACTAAAAAAATATTAAGCAATAATAATAATAATAATAATAATAAAACTAAAGTATTAAATTCAAAATGAAATTAAAATATTGATTCTCAAATAAATAAATAAATAAAATTAACATTTTTTTAGGGAAAAAATTTAGTTACAATTTTTTTTTTTTTTTAAAGAGAGTTTCAACCTATCACTTATGAAGTTCGCTCCAGATGATATCTCAGTTTAGTTACAAAATTGGTTATAGCCTAAAATTATAACCTTACTTAATAAAATAAATATTACTACATATTTTGAAAATCTAACTGTTTTTTTTTTTTTGAGAATAATAAAAAATCTAACTGTTAAATTACATGTTTTTTAAACTCTTAATACAC
Organism: Quercus ilex subsp. ballota; assembly: GCA_032727855.1. Taxonomy (NCBI): domain Eukaryota; kingdom Viridiplantae; phylum Streptophyta; class Magnoliopsida; order Fagales; family Fagaceae; genus Quercus; species Quercus ilex. The sequence continues at coordinate 51,701,954 of CM064917.1, read as the reverse complement.
ATGTCAAATTCTGTGTCAATCAGATATTATTTATTATATGATTTATAAGCTTATATTTATGCATAATTTTAAAATACAAAAACTTGCAATTTAAACAATTTGTAACTAAATTTTGTCCTTTATTTAGTTAACAAGATATAAACAAAGACTTTCTCAAAAAAAAAAAAAAAAAAACAAATATAAACAAAAAGTACAAACACATAATAACAGTTTCTAATCAATAGGTTTCAATCCAATCATTTATGATGTACCAAAAATGGGACATGGCAGTTTTTAAAATCTTGAAAATCATTTATGATTAATTTTGTAACAATTTTATTTTTAAAATATAAATCAATTAATTAGTTAAAATGGTGAAGAACTATTTTCAGCACTAGTTTTTCATAATATATGAAGTGTTAGAAATAAAATTTGTTTAACAAAAAAAAATATATCACCAATTCTAAAAGATTCATATGCTTCTCAAGAGGATCCAAAAGAGATAGTGTAAACCATAAAGATTGAAATTCATTTTTATCCTCTTATTATATTTATATCCAATATTATTATAACTAAAAACAGTTAGTATTGATAGCTAATTAAATAATTCCTAAAAAAAAAAAACCTAAGCCATCTTTTAGGTGGAGACAAAAAAATTAAGTCATCACTTAAATCCTAAAGTATCAAACCTTTTACTTTGAATCTCAAATAACAAAGGATTTGGATCCTAAGAAATAATTATACCAGTTTTCATGTTGTTAATTATTAGATATAATAATTAAAAAGGTAAAAAAAAGTAAAGAATAAATATTAAATATTAAAAAATTTCTGATTCAATGACTGATAATAAAAAATACCTAACTTTCAATTTCATTGTACAACACAAGAATAGAGCCAAACTTTGGAGGGTAAACCATATGCTAAAAAAATTTCTTGACTTTTAACTAAATGAGAGTGAGACTGTCTTTAAAAAAATAAATGTTTCCAATATTTCCTTTCATTATATATTTAATTAATTTTCAAATGTTTCATTAATTTCAAACCTTATACCCTATTGAGTCAGAAATAAAAAAAAATATGTAAACAAAAACAAGATAAGGAAAGTCATATACACAAATGTATAGAAAAATTCGTTGGCTACTAGAAAACCTTACAAACTCATATATTAAAACATGATTAGGTCCATTTGAACATATAATAAACATATGTTAATTAATTATTTTTGGAATGACGAAACAACATTTCTGTTTTTTGATTAAGTGATGACACATCAATTTATCATATTTATCTAATAAAATTTGTAGCTCACTCTAAATATATAGAGGACAAAACTTAAATATGATTTTTCTTACCAATTTACAATTTTAAAATAATCTATATATACTATAAAACCGGTCAGTCTAGTATAATATAAAGCCGAAATTAATGTTTGACTTTTTATTAACCACTTTTTAGTACACCACGTGACTACATAAATTAATGCCACGTATGCATTTAAAAACACCAAATAATTGTGACTTTTCATTTTTCAATAGGCACATTTTTAGTTAATAGACACACTTTCATTCAACAAACACATTTTCAGCCAATAGACACCTTTTCGGCCAATAAGCACATTTTGACTTTTTGTTAAGTGCTCCTTATTACACCACATGGTTACATAAATTAATAACAAATATACATTTAAAAACACCGAACATTTTTTACTTTTCTTTTCTCAATAGACACATTTTTGGTCAATAGGTACATTTTCATTTAATAGGCACCTTTTTTGGCTAATAGGTACCTTTTGTTATATCATATATGAAGGGTTATAACATTTCAATAGAGACTTTTTGGTATATCAAATTTGAAGGATTATAACATTTCAATAGACACTTTTTGGCATATATATCACAACCTATTTTATACATACCTATATATACAACACAAACTAAACTAGAGACGCAACATTATATCTTTTATTCCTCCCCACAAAAACTAATAAATAAATATAAAAAAACATTGCTTTCTTCTATCTAACTAATAAAAGTTTGTACTATTTCTTTCAATATCATTTTTTTTTTTAATTTCATGCAATTTTGCTTGCTTCTCCAACTAAAAAATAATGGTTTTTTTTTTTTCTTGAAATTCATTCGGTAACTATTTCTGTGCATCGCACGGGTTAGTGACTAGTAATATAAATAGCCACACACTACTCAGGAATATTAATACTAATTTATTGCCAAGAGTTTTGTATCTCACTTAGTTGACACTCTGTAATGTTTTCAAGATATTTTGAATACACACTAGTAATTTATTTACACAACTATTCAATTTTAATATATTAACACCATATTATCCACACAACCCCTAAGACATTGTTCGAGAAAAAAACTATCAAACTTTTCAACTTTCAAGTCAAACCAAATTAACTAGTTTTTTTTTTTTTTTTTTTAAAGAAACAAATACACACACAAGGGAGAGGTGAGAGTGAACAAGAGTAGTCTAAGTACAAACCCTTCATTTCTCTCGAATAACAATCTAAGCAAAGTAAAGTGAGTGACTGTGTATGGTCAGTTTCTTTAAGCTGACTCCTCATTCCTTAAGACCAACACCGGAATGGGATGTCAAAATGATTTTCTTTTTGGTATTCTCATAGTTGAAGGATTTGTTAATTGTTTTTGGGGATTATTTTTTGTTTGTATGTAAAGAGGCTATCAACCAAAGGGTGGGTTTTTTTTATTTATTTTAGTTGGGTTTTAAGGGTCAATTTGTAAATTTTTGAGAAAAGGGGGGCCAAAAGTAACTATCTTGGACCTAGATGTTAAAAACTTTAGCACATATATATATATATATATATATAATTTATTAATTTTTTCACTAGCATCGTACAACACATCTTTTCGATCAACACATCTAGATCCACTAGCATGTATCAAAAGTCAAGCGACCTAAAACAGAATGAATGTCTGCATGTGTTGCAACATAAATACACCCACGCAGTTTCCTTTTGTGGTCCCAAAGACACCAACTCAAACCTACGGTGAAGCACATAATGTCATGGGAATGGCCCTCTGGGCTTCTTTTAAGCTCAGTTGGAAAGATAGAAAAGTTAGAAGATAGAATTTTTTTTATATATTTAATTGGAGTGATGAAAAATTATTTTATTTAGTTGAAAAAATAGAAAAGTTAAAAAATAGAATTCTTTATATATATTTACTTGGAGTGATGAAAAATTATTTTATTTGATTGAGAAAAAAATAAGTGGATGAAAAATAAAATTTATATAAATTTACTATCATATCCCTATTAGACAAAACAAAAAATAGCACATTATATTTTTATTAAAAAATTGTGTATGAGTAAACACTCTAATTTAAATAATTTTTTTTATCAAACACAAAAGGTTCAAAAACCCAAAATTTCTTTCTCAAAAAATAAAATAAAATAAAATCTTTTGAGAAAATAAAGGATGAGCACCAAAACATAAAAAATATAAGATGAGAGAAATAAAGAAAGAGAAAAGAATGATAATATAGAAAAGAAAAAAAAAAGTAAATGATGAGTACAAAAAAATATATACAAAAATAATAATAATAATAAATGTACATCTGAAAAAATAAATAAATAAAAACAAAAACAAACAAACAAACAAACGTGGCTAGCTGCTGGGCCAATTTTGTCCAAAACCCATTCCTCCATTTTCTCTCTTGTTTTCTCATCAATTTGGGGGATAGAGTTTTGGTAGGCCCAAAGAGAATACTGCTAAACCATACAATTTTCTTTCCTCATTTGGTGAGAAAGTGTAATTAAAAAAATGTGTGTGTTTAGCAATTAGTTTGTTTCTCAAAAATACACACACACATCTTCTCTATTTTTTTTTTCTCTTTTTTCCCTCCCCCATTTTCTATTCCTCCATTTCATCCCAACCAAACAGACCCTTAGTGTAGTGTAATTTGATTTTTTTTTTTTTTTTTTTGTAAGTTTGGTAATTTTTGCTAGGATAGATGCATACTTTTGGTATTAATTTGTATGGGGGTTTTGCAGGTAAAAGTAAAACTATATTTTTCTAGTCATTGATCTTGTTTAGGGCTTGTTTGGTAGTGGTTTTTAAGTATTGTTGTTCAAAATAATGTGAAAACTGTGATTTAAAAAATGTTGTGAAAGCGCGTATTTAAAGTACTCACGATGCAAAAGCTGTATTTGGTACCGTGTTTTAAATGGCATATTTTAAAATGTGAAAAAACATAATAATGTGTTTGGTATGTGTGTTTTAAAAAAAATTGGTAACTTTTCTAACAAAAACAATGTTTTTAATTTGAGGAGAGAGAAACTCCCATGTATTTCAATTAGCCATAACCACTACCTCTCTCCCTCTCCGCGTTATAGGACCCAACAATTTTTGCAAAAAAAAAAAAAAAAAAATCACAAAATTCCATTTTGCAAAACCCATAAAACAACCCAACACACCAAATTTGAAAACTAAAGAAGAAGATAGCGTGCAAGAGAGAAAGAGGCCCCAAAAAAAAAAAAAGGATGAAGAAGATAGTGTGCAAGAGAGAGAGAGCACATGGTTTTAAAAACCGGGCCAGGGACAAAACCGAATATGCCTCTGATTCCTAGTTTTTTTACTGGTTTTTCCCAGTTTTAGGTCTTTTTTCCAAACCGAATAGGCATCCGATTCCCAATTCAACCGATTAGGCCAGCCAATTTGGTTCGGTTTTTAAAACCTTGAGAGAGCGTACAAGGGAGAAAAAGGCAAACAATAATAATAATAATAATAATAATAATAATAATAATAATAAGGAGAAGAAGTAGAGAGCATCTAAGCATAGCACAAGAGAAAAAAGGGGGAAAAAAAGAAAGAAAGAAAGAAGAAGAGGAAGAAAGAAGAATAACAAAGTGCAAGAGAGAGAAAGAAAAAAGAAAAGTCATGCCTGAGAGAGAGAAAGAAAATACGGTGTCTTGTCATTCCAGTGGCTCCCACGGTTTTCTAATTATTTACAACAATGTCATTTAGTATTGTTACTCAAAAGTTGAAAACTGGTCTGATGTGCTTTCAAAATACAGTGTTTAAACACCATAAATTGATAACTATTACTCAAAACACTTTTAGCTAAACTCTCCTACCAAACACACTTTTTTTTTTGCCAACAATTTTCAGTGTTTAAACACTGAAAACTGTTGTTTGAATACTCCTAGTGGCTAAAATGTATAATAGTTTACTTTTTATTTTTTTATTCTCCCAATTTTTTAAGATAATACATTCTTTGTAAAAGGGGG